>JAJMAK010000168.1:0-33882 GCA_030572615.1 Metschnikowia lachancei | reverse complement strand
TATGTATTTAATAAATTATCACATTATTGTATAACTTCTCCTAAAATTAAATTATATAGATTAAAAGGTAAAACATTTACTGCTATCGAATTTAGTACTAGAGCATTACCATGTATTAGTGCTTTTAGAGATACCTTTTATCAAGGTCGAACTAAAATAGTTCCTGAAAACATGTTGACCCTTAAAACGCTGTAAGCAGACCGGGTCTAATATTCGCGTTTTCATAAACTAGACTTAACGGGAACGAGCACAGTATCGCGACCCAACACCTACACCTACAGGAATTGCACTTTGTAACACCAAAATAACCCCATTTTCGCGAACGTCCCGAGAATTCCGAGGGTTCCTACAGGAATCGGACTATTCTTGCAGAAATGAGTTTGATGAGAAAGAATACGAGATTTGGCCACGTGCCTGGAAAAGAAATAAATCATTAAATTAGGAGACCTTCTGGGCGAACATGTACGAGACGTGTTTTCAAGAGCAACAAAAAAAATCAAAAAAAAAAAAAAAAGGCATGCACATCTTTAATATTGCGGTGAGAAAAAACCGCCTCACAACACGCATTTCGCATTTTGCTCGAGCCCCAAATATTGATTATCGTGCGCCGCGCGCAATATAGTGCCTTCACTTAAGGCCCCTCCTTAAAACGTTTCCTCTTAAACACACTCCTGTAACAGATTTCTCCAAGAACTCATCCTCGAAAAAATTCAACCAGGCCAAAATACATGATAAATCAAATGAAAAACTTCAAAAAAAAAAAAAAAAGAAAAAAAAAATGAGAAACAAACCAAAAATAGTCCCTTCAAAATTACCTCGTCAATTTTTTTTCTCCGCAAAAAAAGTCCTCACTTCGGCGAAGGCTTAGACTATGGCCGTCCTGACAGGGGTATCGGCGAGGCGCTAATCCTGTAGTGTGCTCGCGCTAACTTGCTATACCCATAATATAGTCCTGACTTCATGTAGACCAACCAAAAAAAATAATAGGTCCATCGTATAAAACTTTACTTGCTTTCTGACAGTGGCTAAGATTATTTAAGACTCTTTTTGTCTTTTAAAGCCACCAAGATGCTCTCAATTATATGTTCCATGTGTGCTCCGTATGGATAGACGTGTTTTGTTGGCCTCTGTGAGTGAAGGTGTTTTCCACTTGAGCTCTTTTTCGTTTTCCTAACCGCCTGTAAGGTTTTCAAAGCGTCGTGGTTAGCAGCCCTGGCTGGTGTAAGGGCCGTTCGACCATGGTCTACATATGTGAGATTTCAACAAATAGCAAACCGGCGCAACCCACGCCAAGACCCCTAGCTAATAGGAAGAATCAATGAAGACGAAGTTCAAAAATATACGGGATAAGCGCAGAAGTGAGCTTGAAATTCTTTTCTATGTAACGCTAACACTGAATGAACGGGGAAAGACTTTGCCGTCATTTTCTAGTATGTTTTTTTTCGTGATTCTTGGTGTATGAGTTTTTCGAGGCGACTTCCTGTACTCATTAATTTCTCAAGAAAAAGAAAAGAGAAAGAGCAAGCAAGCAAGCAATCAATGAATGAATGAAGGAATTATTCACGCATGCAAGTACCCTGGATACTGTATCCCTTTGTGTTTATGAAATTGACAAAAACAATAAAGTAAATTCGGGATAAATCCGAAGGGTTTAGCTCTGACTAAAATTTTAGCTACATGCCTTAGAAAAAATAACAAAAACACTGCAATACGTTTAGTTAGAGTGTATGGAAAATATCGTGGTCTTCACGGGTCTCTCGTCATCTTCAAACGAACCGGTATGTGGATGTGCCAGTTATCCAACGCTTTTATAAAACCAATGACTTCAAATTCCTGACTCGGTACACCAGTGCTTTCAAACTGCCTTCGGGGGCGGAAACAATAAACGCGGTGGGTCGAAAAAAATGGTATGAAATAACCGGGCGAAAAACGGTGAAAAAATGAGAAGGAAAGATGAAAGGTGAAAAGAATACACATTGAATTAGAGGCTTAAAAACTTGTTTCTGTCTTCGGCCAAATTGTGGCCGTCTTATAACTCTTGAGTGCTTTATAGTGGAGGAACTATGCGGTTATGAAGCGGGGATTTCTAAACATAGATAAAAAATAGATACCATTATGGGTATGATTATGGCCATCAAAAGTTAGAATAGAGTTCAGAAAAGAAAACATCAGAAAGAGGTGTATGAATAATGTTTGCATTCACACTGGCTGAAATCTGTTCTGGAAACAAATGAGGTTAAACCTTCTGATTTGAAGCACCGTTGCGACCGTTAGGCTCGCTGATATTCGTCAACGAAATTGAAAACAAGTCAAATGACCCCCTGAAGCATAAATTGACCTTTCTCCTTATCAAAAGTAGATAAGAGATAGAGTCTGGACTTCTTAGGGTAAAACTCTTAAAGATGACATTTCCATATTTGTGTTGCTTAGACATTCACTTCTTTCGAAATACATAGCTTTTCGCAGCCTCACCGTGCTCAAAGGGTAAAAAAAAGTTTTGATTCAACAGCGATAAGCAGAATATAAAAAGTAGACTTTCTGGTTACCTCATATATGAGTGCTCAACCCCACTCATCCACCCTGATTGTTGGTATGAACTTCTAAACTGAATGTTGTGCTGGTCACGTGACTGGCCGACTGACCCAAGATAATAATATGCCTCGGGTATACGAAATCATAATGAGTTTCTAGGAAAAAAATCCCCTTCAGAAAAATCTACGAATCAAAAACAACCAGTATACGTCCTAATATCCAAATTGAATAAAGAAAAAGACATTTTCAGAGTCTTCATACACCCCACAATGCCCGCTCCTGCACATACACGCCGGTTGCAACCCAAACAGTGAGAAGACGTTTTTGGTGCTGAAAACTCCCCTGACTCTAGATGTGGACATGGGATTCATCTCTACCGGGTATGCATTCAAAAAGCGGTTCCTGGGGGAACGTGGTCTCAATAAATATCTGGATATCCCTGGCTCCAAACGAAGGAGACATTGTCAGCAGCAAGAACCAGGTCATGTTCTGCCCGTCTCATCCACCTCATCGAGGTCATCGAAGAATCAGTCATCATCCTTGAGTGGGCAAATTCTTTCACAAAACACCCCCAAATCATCCCACGGGATTGTAGATACCTATAAACCCATCACCACGCTTTTGGAGTTGCCTCCGGAAATTCTATATCGCATCTACTGCTTTTCGGGGGTGGGTTCCGTTAACCAGCTTCCACTCACGTGCTCATACTTGGGTGGGATTTTTCATTTCTCGCAAAATGACTACTTGTTGCAGATGCTTGTTGCGGAAAACTTTCTTTTTGATTTGTCTGAGGGTTCCAGTTGTGAATTTTGGAACCAAAAATTCTTGAAAAAGCTTGAGGCTCTTCCCGAACCTTTCCTGTCTTCATCAGTGGTGCAGACAGCCTTCCATGACCCTATAAATGTTACCCTCACAAGCCGGGCCATTGACTGTCGTGTCTTCACGTTACCGTGTATTTCTGTGAGACACGTGCGGTTCTTGAAATCGTGTTTTGGTGGAATCGCCGTAGATCAGGCCTCGGCTGAACTCCAGCTAAACCTAAAACCCAAGTATTTGGAGTGGAGGTACATGGTGTTAAAGAAATACGTGGCTCTATCCACAGAAGCTTCAGAAGCCGTATCAGATGTATCTCCAGGGCTGCTTCTTGCGGAAGCAGAGGCGGTGGATCTGTGTTTGCTTTTCAAAAACGCAAATGGCCTAAAAGACTTCAAGCCGCTAACAGAGAGTGTCGAGATTCCTCATTCAATGTACGAGAAGGTGACAGATACACGCTTGGGACTAATCGCGGAGCTCAATGATCAGTATGGCATGCCAATAGGCCGGCCGACCTTGCTTGTGGCATCCTATTTTGCCAATAACTCCGAACCCCATGAAATTATGCTTGACTGTCTTTTCGAGTTATGCTCTGAAAGACTGGTCATTTCTAAAGACATAGTACAAGCTCTTCAAACATTCAACGACTGTCGCAAGCGGCTCTTGTCTGTTCGGCTAGAGGAACGTGAGTTACACCCGTTGCACCACTCACTTGAACGATACTATGAGTTTTTGAAAAATAACCTCACGTTTTATTTCGTAATGAACCCGCAAGATAATGACCCACTTATCTGGGAACAACTCAAAGAGATTCAGATCCCCGATCTTCTAGACCACGTGGTGAGCTTGGGTGCGACGGTTCCTCTCCATATATTTTAGTATTTTGCAGCGTTTGGTGGCATCGGTGTTTTCATTATCAACACTTCTCATTCAGCATTTTTCTGTTTTGCTAATTCTCATGGGGTCACTCAATCAGCATTTTTTTATAGAGAATTTACAGACCATATAAATATTATTAGCATGAGTTATTTGCATATATCAGTTAAATCGTTTGGTTACCAAAAGTAAGAACAAAAGGCTTTCGAATACACATCTTGGAAGAAATAGCGCATATTCAGAGAAGTCTGTACATGTCTTTCTAGATCTGAATACCTCAAAAACAGTTGTTCAGTGGCCAAGCTATGCTAATAATACCTCTGTAACTTCAGCGGCGTCATTTCAAACTGGTAATGTAGACTACGGAACAATTGATGTGGCAAAACTAAAAACAATTCTCGTGAAGCAATTGAGAAAGAGTACTCGGTATGAAACAGTATTGGTGGCATGGACATAGCTGTGTAGTTCGGTAACACTCACCTTTTAACATTAAAGGACATGTTTTCGATCATACCCAGAAGGCCACTAAGTACAGCCTTTCCATGACACTATTGGTGATATATCTATATTGATCGGGATTACGAAACAAATATATGCAACATAAGCATTTTGACGGTATATCATGACGCTTTTAATTCACTCATCCTTAATATGTTGTTTCATAATAACAGTCAATGAAGAAGAGGCAAATATGCATCGTAAACATTTTGAGTCGACAAGTCCTCCGCAATACTTACTTGTAGTCCTTGAACATATTTCTTATAAATTACCGTCGATGTATATGCAAACTCGCCTTTATGAAGAGGCCAATCTTGTCTGATTTGAGCATTTATTCCATATGTCGAAAAAAAGAAAAGAAAAAAAAACGAAGGTAGACTGTTTTGATGAATTGAATGTTATCGGGCAGTTTATCAAGGGGCCTCGACCTTGCTGAAGTGGGGCTAATGTGGCTGGTGTTGCTGTGCATGTGGATGGTGTGGATGCACCTGGTGCACCTGTGGGTTTTGCTGTTGTTGCTGGTGCTGCTGTTGTTGCTGATGCAAGAAAGGATCACCCAAACTAGGACCCAAAGGATTGGGGTTGACGATCTCGTGGAACCATGGGTGTTGCAACGCCTGGCGTGCAGTAATTCTGTCCTCGGGTCTCATTTGCAACAAGTTTGCCAAAAGATTCAAGCCCATGGTATCTAAGCCCGGCACAATCAGACGCAAGTCCTGTGGCACATAAATCTGCCAGTTTTTCGAGTAGTTGGCGAGTTTTTCGATTCCAGGCCAGGTTTTCTCGTGCGGAGTACCCATCAAGCGAAAGGTTTTGTTCAATTGGTCGTCGGCCGCTGTTCCGGGGAAAAGAGGTCTTCCCGTACACATTTCGGCAAAAATACAACCTGCGGACCAAATATCGATCGACGTCGTGTACGACCTTGAGCCCAATAACACGTCTGGAGCACGGTACCATAAAGTCACAACCTCATTAGAAAACGTGTTGAATGGAATTCCAAACGCACGGGCCAACCCGAAATCACCGATTTTGAGCTCACCCTTCATGTTAATCAAGAGGTTTTGTGGCTTGAGATCACGGTGGAGCACAAAATTGTCGTGACAGAACATAATTCCCTTAAGCAACTGGAACATAAACAGTTTCACCACTTTGAGGTCAAGAGCACCATTATTGCCATGTGTTTCCATATACTTCTTCAAGTCCTTGTCCATGTACTCAAACACTAATGTCAACTTGTTTTCCGTATGAATGACATCATAAAGGGTGACGATGTTCTCATGGTTCAATTCCTTCATGAGAGAGATTTCTCTAATGGCTGTGGACGGCGTACCTTCTTCGGAATCCAAACTAATTTCCTTGAGGGCCACCAACGCACCCGTGGCCCTATTGCGGCCCTTATACACGGTGGCATAAGTGCCCTCTCCGAGTTTTTCAAGCTGTTGGAATCTGCAAATAATGTTAGTATAAACTCGATTACCATCACCTAAAATGTTCCCTCAAGTGAATTTTTCTTTGGTATTTCTCGACAAGTATTTTGTTCATTAAGTAAAATTCTATTCTTGGGCCTTTTTTATACATACTGTGAAGATGAGCCTGTCATAGGAAAAGTTGCAGATATTATCTGACGAAGGGGTGAGAGAAAAGGGCCTGACCGTCTATACGTTTTATGTGGCCGTTCATGTCAGAATGTTCACACGCAGAAATTCGCGCCTTGGGCCACGAGTGGAGTCACCAGCTCCACCCCACGTTTTCGCCCACACACCCTCTCGCCCACACACCCTCTCACCCGCCTAAATATGAAGTGACAAAGTTTCACCAGCAGGGGAAATTACAGAACTAAATCTTGGAGGAAAATTGGTGGCACTTATATAGTTTTCGCTTTGTAAACGTCTGAGGGGACAAAAGTAAAAGAATAGGGGTTAATTGTCTGGAGGTCGTTATAAGGTGCACTGCTGAGTGTACTCCGTGTCCCTGGCCGAATATAGCTTCGTAGTTTATGACATTTATAGCCCACGGCAAAAAATTTCGGGTTAGAAAAAAAAAATGAGAGGAATCTTTACTAAATATATTTTGTTATTTACTGTCGTTGCTTCCTGCCCTGATAGTTATACCAAGGTATTGTGAGTGAGCCTGTTAATATCTGACAGCATGGCTTCGCAGTTGCCAAGAAGGAAGCTAGACGAAGAAAATATAAAATCTGTGCCGAAATTTGGAGTAAAGTTATGGGAAATGATTGAAGCCTCTTATTTTTGAGTCACTGATTATTGAAATCTATTAATAAGCTCTTGTTCGAAAAAATCGATTTTTGAAGACAATTAATAAGTTTTATGGATTACTCTGTTAGGGGGATGTGAAGTAATAATTGGAAAAGTCCACTCGTTTTGACTATTCTCTTCTTTCATTTTTTTCTCTCATTTTTTCTCTCATTTTTTTCTCTCATTTTTCTTTTCTTACAAATATCAGCTGGATTAAAGAGCATCTTCTTATCAGAACTTCTTATACTGAAAAGTTACAACAAAAGAATGTACCATAATCTAGCCTAAACACACTGGCCTGGTCGTGAGCCCCCACCAGAAGAATAGTTTAGAAATACAATCTCCGTCGCTATGCTAACACATTTATTCTCATTAATTACTGATCAACTATCAAATCAATACATCTAGTCTCCATTTTCTCACTTCTTCCAGTCCTGGCAATGTTAATACTGTTAGTGGTTCTTGGGACTTTTGCTCATTAACTGAATCAGGTTCTCCACCCAACCTTCGGCCCCACCTTGTGCGGCGAGTATATCTAAAACTCTTATATCAGTAGCTTCCCTTGTCTCTTCACTAAAATATGGCTTCTTTTTCATGCCAATAACCGCTGCGTTCCTAGTACTGGGGATACGAAGGATCTCTTTCTCAGACTCCCAACCCATAAGAATCGACAAGTCCTCAACGTGGTCCACTAGAGCACCATATGTCGATAAATTCTGACCATTTGCACCTCCTTCAACCTTTTTAGGTACTTTCTTTGGCTCCCCACCGGTATTAGACACTACCTCACCTTTGACGAGTTTCCTTGGCGAGTATCTGAATTTATCACCATTGAGGGCATGCGAGCAACATGGTATCACCATGAATGGGAAGTTAAGAAGAGGCATCCAACACGTGAGTTCGTCCAGATGATTTCCAATAATAAAAGTTTCTGGAGGAAACTCTTCAGTGGTACAAACCATGGACAGTTCCATGAGATTCGCAGCAGAGTAGTACTTCATCAATGGCACGTTTTTTGGGTCACTTGGAACGGTTTCGGGAACTTGAAAGAGTCGTCCATTATTGGTCATATAGGGAACCATTCTAGCCATTGCAGGATGAGGCTTGAGCAAAACGCTGGGGATGATAATCTGTTCCAATAGACACTTCTGCACTTTGCTGGGGTAGGTTTTCCAGCTTTTTCTGGCTCTCGCATCAATACCTTTTCCTTTGAAACCTTCCATAATCAAAATGTGCACGAGAAGACCATTACCGCACCCCAAATCACGGAACTCGAATGGTTTATCTTTGTAGCGGGCGTTCCACAACTCAATCAAGAATGCAGCCACAGCCAAGTCCTCAAATACATGTTTTTTGGGGTCAGTGCTCTCCACCCAGTTCGACACCAACTCACCAGAGTATTTCTTCTTCAAAGAAATATATCGGTTCTGAAATGCAATACGTGGTACAACCAAATCATGCATCACCCGTTTTTCGTAGCCCAATTTGGCTCCCAACGAGTGTTTGGCCAGCGTTTGGAGAAGGCGAAGAGCTATACGGATTGGACGCTCAGCAACATCCATCTTTTGAATGTCCAGACCATCACCAAATGCAACATAATGAATCGAGAGCTTTTGCTTGTGATATAGTATTCCCACAGCCTTGACCGGCGGGAGGTAGAAAGGAGTTTCGTCCTGATCCTTGATGTGGGGAATATAAACCACCATAACGGAGTCTTCACCCTTTAATATGGCACAAGTCTGGTTGATCACATGGTCCTTGTAAGGGTTTCTGGGTATAACTCTGCGAATATATGCACTGGAAGGAACCAAGTTGATTTTGGATTCTGAGAGAGGAACTTCTCGGAGCTGAGTATCCAGAAGGTCTCTATGTAAAAAATGCTGCAGATCCTCTGAATATTCTGCAGATGACTTTGCGCCGGTCTCCGACTTTTCAAAGTCAGGGAGCTCAGGTGTAAAGCATTCTGACTTGTCGACTTTTCCTTCTTCGGTGTAAGTGGTCTTGTGGAGGATATCGGCTCGCATGATCACAGTGGAGTTGATATTGGGCTCTCTAACCAAATGGGACATTGCGGTCTCGAAATGCGAGGGTTCGAATTCAACCTTCTGCTCATATATAGGATTCCAAGGAGCCCCTAAACAGGACTCCTGGCCCATGAGGAGGTCCATTTCAGGATCTTTTCCAGCTTTCATGATGCGTGGTCTTCGCCTACTTTGCATAAAAAAAATTCGCGATAACTTCGTAACTTCTGCGGTACGCACTCTTGCTGAGGCTCACCAGATGTGGAGAATGTGCACTTGTATGGAAAATGTGGAGGAAAAGAAAGAATAGGGAGAGAGAGAAAAAAAAAAGGAACCTCAGACAAAACAAAAATTAGAGCAAATTTCATGATGAAAATCTCTTTTTATTTCGATTTTGTTTTTCTTCCCTTTTCTTTTCAGACCGATCACAAATCTATGAAGTAGGCATCACTCAAGTTCACGGCACTATGCTTTTTATAGCAGTAATGGCATTTGAAAGTGTCTCCGTTGTTTTTGATCAACGGGAGAACACTCTCCTTTAATGCTAAATGACGGCAGTATTCGAAAACAACCACAGGGTTGGGTGGACTGACTAACACTTCGTTGGGAGACACAAAGATCTGTTTTTTCTTGTTATCCCGTATTTCGATATCCGAAACTCTCTTCAGAGATACAATCGGCATCAATTGTTCCTTCGAAATAGGGCAAATGAAAATTGGATGAAAGTTAAACAAGAATTGGTTCTTTGATGAGAGAGAAAATGGGAGGTCTTGCGTACATTCCATGGACTGTTCTGTCACAGACTTGCGCTGTAACTTCTTTTGGAGCTGGCTGTACTTGTAGAAATTTGGAAGGTTTATGTGACCCGCCAAGGTTGCTTGGAAAAGCGAGGATTCAGTCGAGAGAGCAGAGCCTTTGCAGTACTCGCGGACGAACTCGTTTGCTAGACGGTCGAAAAAGCCATCCATCTCATGGATCCTATCGAAGCTCGCAAGAATCTCAGCAATGAAGCGGGTCTCAGGAGAATGGCTTTTCTTCATGTCACAGCTTTGGAGGAATGCCTGGTGCATGTTACGTTTAAGCGCAGCAAAGTTGCTGGCATTGTTTTCGTCACCCAGGGAGTGGAAAAGAAGGAGGCTGATAATAGGCGAGATCTCCGGAACGTGGTCATTGATAAAGCCCGGGAAGTGAGTCTTGGCGTAAGTATAGGCAGACAATGCCGAGTTGAAATTCGACTTGGTATTTTCCCCATCACCACCAGATAGAAGAAGTACAAACTGAAGCATATGGAACTTGAACAGCGCCTTATCATGGCCCGAGGCACCCGTGGAGTTCTGTGATACAAGCCATTCAAGGGCACGAGTTATATCGTGTTTCTGTCTGATATCTGCCACGATTGCACTGAGTTCCACAAACCGCAGAAGAGTGGTAGGGTCTATGTCGCCAGCAACACCGAAATCGTCAAGCATGTCTTGCACAAGCGAGCCGTGACCTGTTTTTAGTAAGTGGAGAACAATGCTACGCAAGAGGTGGCGGCGGTTTTCCAGCTTTGCCACCCTGAGCTGGCTCGGGTCGGGCATTTCGGGCATTTCGGCCTTATCACTCGTACCGGGCGTATTGGCCGAATTGGGTTTGGCCAACGTGTTTGTTTCGGTATCAGCCCATGCGGCAGCCGGGGCAGTCGTTCCCAGAGAAGGCTCTGTGGTTAGGGATACCCACGGTGGTATCCCGGTGCACAGGGCTATACCGCCTGAAACACAACTTACATCGCTACGGTTTCTTGTAACCTCCTTTGCTGGCACGGAGTTGAGCATCAACGGGAAGGTATATGCGTCGTCGAGGTCGGTTCTAAAAGCACCGTTGCTCCCTACAACACGCAGAAACTTTGCAATTTGTCCATTGTACGCCTTCAACGCGTCGAGGGACGTTTTGTACCAAGCATTGACACTTTTGTCGATACTGGCTGCAAATCCAGAGAAATCAGGACTGTGGTGGATTTCGTCAGCCGCAGCATTTTTTCGCTCCTCGTGTGCGCCCCCCTGTGTGGAGTTGTTGGAGTTGTTGGAGTTTTCCATGGCGATTTCATCCTCTAGCTCGGCCTCTAACCCCCTGAGTTCCAGGAGTATCTGGCCCGATTCATGGACGAGTTTGTTGAGGTTTGACGTGCCGGCAAAATCTAGAAGGTCTAGTTCTGTATTGAGAGTATGGAGAAGCAGAGACATGCCATGAGTTTAAAGATGTTTGTGGGTTGTGGGTTGTGGGTTGTGATTTTTGTGATTTATTTTTTTGTGGGTGAGACTTGTTGTTTCCCTGATGCTGGCAGAAATTTGAATGGGTGTGGATGTGGGGGAGGAGTATGGGGAGGAATAGCAGAGTCTGGGGGAGTGAGCTCCACAGATTACCTGCGCACTGCGGGCCCTACTCGGAGATATAGTTGTGTGGAGGAAGGAGGGACGGGAATGTGGAACCTTTTCTTGCATTTGGGTGTGAATAGTGAAAAGCTGATTCTTTTGAGTTTATGTATTTTATTGAGTACGTTAATTGTTTTATTTTTGCTCCATGCTTTCTTTTATACTTGTGTGAGTGTGATTGGTACTGGTCAGTTGTGGGTTGTACGCACAGTGGTTTCGATCATGTGTACGGTAGAGGTAGCCAGTTTATATAGAATTAATAATATTGGATTGGGGTGGAAATGCATCATTCATTCTTTATTGAAGGATTTTGCGCTATTTTATCAATGATGAGACACCATTTATAGGTGGTTTAGAGACTTTGTTTAGAGACTTTTTTAAGCGACTCTGTTTAGAGACCTTGTCTCAATTGGCCAGGCCTAGGACGATATTTTCTTGCGGTAGATTACACCTCGCTTGCATAAGTTTTGTAATGGAAAGCCTAGAATGGGGTATGAGTCATGGTATCATGAGCATTTGCTTCTTTGGTCCACAATCAGTCTAAATGAGGGGCCTATAAATGGAATCGAGCCCCCCTTGATGAAGCTAATTTGACGACATTCATTTGATAAGGCGAGATGTCTATCCAATAGACTTTGGTGGTTAGGTTAAATCCTTTTTGAACCCATGAAGAGGATCCAGGGTAGTTCAGGAGAATTGTTCTCTTGAATATCGTCAAGCGAAAATTGCATACTTAGACCAAACATCAATTGCAGCATGATGTACTATCTCACGTAGTCAGGGAACAGAATGCACGGAAATAAATTCCATCGCTGTATCGATGTTTTCATTTCGCTCGGTCGCATTATTCATCACGAAGGAAGAGCAACCTAAAGACTCAATGGGTGAGGTGTCTACTTAAAGGCAAATCACTTGAAGGAAACAAAACCACTTTTGTGGGTCCTTAGTTCTCAAAAACATTAGATAACACAAGTCAATGTGCATGAGGATTTGACTGTGGGGTTTGCCAGGACTTGGTAACCAAGCGACCATGAATGAACAGTCCAGCGCCAGAAGAAATATAAAAGTCACACGCAGAGAAGTTCAGTTTTTATGCTTTCAGTGGTCATATGCCACTTGGGTGGATCATATCTCACAATACACAAAGTAAATACCCCTGGTGGTATAAGCCAGTGGAGCCACCCAGTAATAGAACAAGCATGCACAGGCCAGTTGTGAAAAAAGACACCGCAGAACCTTTATTATCTCGTTTTCTAGATCCTCCCACTCGAGATCCCCATTGGAGTATCTTCACTTTCCTTGATCAACCACCTCTAAATATCCAAGAAATCAGCCTTTACCAAGAGCTCTAGGGCCAAATCCGTGGGGATCTTAAACTCTGGAACCCCGTCCGAGTCCGCCTGGTCTTTATACTTATGGTTATAGTGAAGATAATCCACCACCACCTCAAGACTCTCAGCATCCATGTCCAAAGTGATGATACCCGTACGGCCTTCTTCAAACTCATGCGAGCTTTTAAGCACGGGCGAGATCAGGGCCACTTCCTTGAGGATCACAAATCGGAAGCCTTCACTAGACACTAAGGTAACATACGAGTTTTCCATTTTTCTTGCTGTTTTAGTCACCACGTTGTCAAATTGTTTCGGTGTTTATGGATGTTAAGTTGTTGCTTTTGCCTTCGTTATATATCAGATGCGTGCGAAAACCAACTGAGACGGATGCATGTTTCACTTTTACGTATGACACTGTTTATTCACAATAAAAAATTCATCCAGAGTTATTCAAGGCCAAGAGAATTGAAGATTAAGGTATAAAAAAAAGTCAAAGAAAGAAGAGAAAGGCAAAAAAAAAACCACACTTAAGAAAATGAACACTATTGAAATTCATCCAATCTTGCCGCACTGTGCGACTTGCAACAAGACCGTATCATTATTGCATAATGCGTAGCCAGTGCTGTAGGCTATCAACTATAGAAGCAAAATCACATTTATCCCCACCAAAACGACCAAAGCAGAGCTGAAATACCTCACAAAATACCCAATTACACTAGAATTGGAATCGCCACTTGATATTCCCTGATATTATATAAAAAGTTTTTCTTTCTTCTCACCTTTTTCTGCTAATGTCGTTGTCGAACCCCAGCCTATCGTGGCAGAAACTCCAGGACGTCTATTATAACATCAGGACATGTTATGACGAACTCGAATGGGACCTAGAAGACCTTCATTCAAATTACCGTGTGGCAGTGTCGAAAAACGCCACGCTTGTGGCGTTGGCATCGCGGTTTGTGCCCCATCCAAATGTCATAACCGTGTATTCGCTCAGTGGCACCAAGTTGTGGTCCCTAGTATACAATTCCAGCACGCGGGACCATATCGTGGATTTTGCGTTTTATGAGGAAAAACTCTGTGTGGTTCTTGCAAACAATAAGGTGCGTATATATACCGACTTTCTCGGCACTTTTGACGAGTATTCTTGTGTGGACGAAGCAGTGGAAATGACCACAGTTCTGGGCCCCGCTAAATCAGATACCGCCGACTTTAAGTATGTCATCACAAACTTGGAGGATAATCTGACCGAGGAGCCGCGCCATGTGGTGGAAACTGCGGTGTGGGGTAGTTTTCTTATGCTTCGTTATATCGACCACTTGTCCTTCGTAGACCTATCGACTTTTGTGGTGTATGACGTACCGTTTCCAAGCCTCCAGCCGAAAGAGATCCACTCCATGTGTCTTCTTAAGGCAGAAGACGCTACTCTCTCATGTATCATGAGCTACGGTGTCACCATATACACGGTGCGGTGCGATTTTAGTTCCCTGACGTATGAATTTACCGACGAGCACCTAACCGACGGACCGTTTACCGTCATGTCGGCCTCGGCAAACGGGCAGCTCGTGGCGCTTTTGAATGCACAAACAGCGCGGATCTTTGTCACCACCAAACACTTCGACAAGATGCTTTTGGAGTACGACACGTCCAACGAATCCAGCCTCCCGTTCATGATGAAATGGGCGGGTAACGATGCCATAATTCTCTCTTTGCGAGACGAAATCAAACTAATTGGACCTAGCCAGAAATCTATCTCTTTTTTCTACGATATAATCGACAACGAGCACCTTGATTTCGACAAGGTGGTGAGCGGCAATTTGGACACAGACTTGGCCTTCACCATCCCGATTATCACTACCGAAACCGACGGATTGAAGATTATCACCCACAATAAGGTGGAATTTCTTAGCCGTGTGCCTGCTGCCTCGGTCAACTTATATCTGGTGGGCTCAACACACCCGTCGTACATTTTGCTCGATTGTGTAGACAAGTTGGCGCTGCAGGCGTCCAAGGCCGACTCGAATATCTCGCTTCTCAACAGCGAGGGCTCGCTAGTGGATGCTATCAACGGCTGCTTGAATGCGGCATTGGAGGAGTTTTCTCCAGTCCTCCAGAAAGCGATTTTGAAGGCGGCATCATTTGGCAAGATTTATGTGACGCTGGGGTTCAACGCAGACAATTACTTGAAAGTGTTGAACACTTTAAAAGTGCTCAACCAGATTAGGTCACCTGAAATTGGTCTTTTTCTCACCCACGCAGAGCTCACGGAGATCGGATGGCCCAGTGTGATACACATGCTATTAACTCGTTCGCTACATTTATTGGCTTTGACCATCGTCGAACTCTTGGACTTACAGGACTGCAAACCTGATATATACACTCACTGGTGTTGCTGCAAGATCAGAACTGAACCCAGCGTGGCCGACATCGACCTCTTTAGGCTTGTTTCCAAAAAGTTGCTCTCGGCTCGTGAAACTGACGCCACGGGCGGGCCCGTGCGGAACTATATATCAACCGCAGAGATTTTCAACGTGGCTCTCCAAGAAGGACGGATTGATCTATGCAAACTTCTTGTAAATTTAGAGCCCTCCTCTGTGCTCAGAATCACCCAGCTTCTCAAGATTGAGGAGGTAGATTTGGCTTTGATCAAGTGTTTTCAAACGTGCGACTATGACTTGTGTGTATTGATATTACGCCATCTCAAAAAGACTTTATCTGCGGTGCAATTCCAGCGTGTGTTGAACCAGAACGAATTGGTCGAGGTCCTAAGTGGAGGCTCAGTGAATGATTTACGCAAAGACGATGAAATCAAGCAGTTT
This sequence comes from Metschnikowia lachancei, assembly GCA_030572615.1. Lineage (NCBI taxonomy): Eukaryota > Fungi > Ascomycota > Pichiomycetes > Serinales > Metschnikowiaceae > Metschnikowia > Metschnikowia lachancei. The sequence goes on along the minus strand of JAJMAK010000168.1, from coordinate 18,329 downwards.
TTCCAAGAAAACCTCTTCATTAGCGGAAATCTCATTGGAAACTTATGGAAACAATCTACCGCAAAGTATGATAGAGAGTTACTAGAGGAATTCTACAAGAACGGCAACATGACCACTGATCTCAACTTGCTTCAATTGAAGACATACCGGGATAGACAAGTCGAAGAAAGTGAACCATCGCAGTTCTCTGAGATCTATCAAAGCCAAAAGAAAGAATTGACCCGCTTGTCAAGCAATAAAAAGCTAAAGCTGATAATTCAACCAGAGCTCGATACATTAGAGCTTCGCTACCGGCTTTCGAATACGTTCCAGCAGTCCTTTTTCGCAGAGGAGTCTGTCATTGACATCATTAAGAAGCTCATAAAAATGAACCAGATCAAGCCCGCAGCGAAGGTCGTGAAGGAATTCAGAGTCTCCTCGGAGAAATTCTGGAATCTTGTATTGGAAATCTATTGCAAATCAAGCGATTTCGATAGACTTCACAAATTTATTGTTGATTCAAATTCCAGCAGCATCCTGTACAAGTCACCCATTGGCTTTGAGGTGATCGTGGAAACATGTTTGGTCTATGGCTGCCCTAAAGATTATGTGTCTACCTATATTAGTCATTGCTCTGAGAGTAGTCATACACAGAAGGCTAAACTCTATATGCGGAATGGCGACATGGGCCGGGCTGCCGAAGAAGCCTTCAATAACAAGGACCACGAGCTTCTTCGTATTGTTCAGAAAAGCTTGAATCCTGAAGATGGTAACGTTTCCGATGCAATTACATCTTATTTAAACCGATTGGGTGTGTGAAGAACTAATTAGCTTTCATCAGAAATGTTTAAGTGTTTTTGGAGAAGAACCTGCCGTTCTTCACAATGCCACAACTTTCGCCTTCTTCACCGGTGAGCCAGCCCGGCAATGATTCTAGGTCAATGAAAGATTCATCTGGGTTTGAGGAGTTCACTGAAAGTTCGTGCATGCCAGCAAATACATCTGTGCCAACAAATTTGAGTTTCACATGAGAAGTTATGCTGTTTTTGTGTAGCTTGGGATTTTCTAAAGGCTCCTGTATCTCAAATTCGGCGACTCCAATAGGTGCAAGTGATGCATAAGGCGTCTTGTTTTGGGAGTTGTCTATTTCTTCTTGCTCTGAATTTGGTTTCCTTCTTTTTGTTGGTTTGACTTGGTCAAACAAAGTCTCTGAGGCCAAGTCGCCCGAAATTGAACCTTTGAAGCGAAGATTTGCCAACTTCTTGAGCCTTTCCTCTGGGGTTTGATAAGTTTCAGCCTTGGCCGTGGCGTTCAAAACAGATGAATGTTTATCGAGTCTTGCCAACGGAGAGATATCGGCCTCTCCATCAGCGTAAGGAGCCCATGCACCCAAGCTATGAGCAAATCTAGAGCTGCCCTTCAAAATGTGCATAGATTGTAGAGACCGGATTGGTTTTTGTGTCAGAGAGGTTTCTAAATGCAATACCTGCGAAGGGCCCCTCGCGAGACTTGACTCAACCACTTGCAAAACTGTCTGAGATACAAGATCTTCGCCCGGCGAGTGGATCAAATGAGGCGAGTTCATAGGTACAGCCAAGAAATAGGGCCTATGCGAGGATATATGTGGTTGTGCTACTTTGGGGCCTGTCGATGCCGACAGTGTCCTCCCGGCGTTGGGTGCTAGGTCAAACACCTGGATGCGAATTAGCACCAAGGGAAACGTTGGATGGGTGCATACGTAGATGTATGACATGAAGAGATTGCTGAGGTGAGACGCTAGTCTATCCAAAAACGATGCTGGGTCAAGAGACATGGGAACTTCGTGGCCCCACGCGTCTTTTACTGTTGACAGGATCCAGAGGTACGCGTTTGGGTTATCCACAATCAACTGGCAGTCTACTTGTGCCAATTGGAGTAGATTGAGTCCCTGGGACCAGTACTCATGCACAATCGCATCGATGATCCTGGCCTTTGTCCATTTTTTTGCCTTCATGGCCTTTGCAGTCTCGCGTACCTGACGGGAAAATTCCGCTTGTGATTGAACAACGTTCAGTTTGGGTCGCACTGGCTGGGTGTTTTTTAATGTGGGCCAGAGCAGCACTAGAGCAACAGTACTGGATTTGGCAAGTCTCCCTAGAACACTAGTGAGTATTTTTGGCGTATACACGGGAATATACGTGTTGGGCAAAATGTTTCTATGTTTGGGCTTGGCCCGGGGTTTGGGCTTTGAGGTTCTGGTTGTGGGCTGTGCCATATTAATATTGGGCTCTCTGATTTGGAAAAATTTGGGGAAGTCTATGAATTTATTGGTTTATTATTTGAGACACATGCAAACCTGAGCGATTGTGGTGGGCCGGCGAAAAGATAATGAAAGTTCTGGCTGGAGGCCGGGGTGATGTTTATGTCTTGTGATGGTCATCCTTGTGGGGAGGTTGGGGAGGCTCAGTGAGTGGGTTTGAGCGGACTGCACACACCAACACGGACCCCATTAAGGTTTCGAAAGATACAAGAGAACTCGACGATTTGGATGCGGAAAATGATGATTTCTATTTCAAGTTATTATCATGGGGCACCGAAATAGCTGCGATAGACTCTTGAAAGAGCCTAAGTGCTGCTTTGATTATATGAAAGGGACGTGGGTTTTAGGAGAGACGTTTCTCCCTCAAATAATTCAGGGACAACATCAGATGTCCAAAAGTGTCGTTTATACTTACTGGAAATTGCCGAGTTGCCCAAGAATAGTGATTGAGAATAACTCGCAAGAGCACCAGGTTTGATTTTGCCTCTTCTTATAGTTCTGACACTATAAATCTAGAGATTGGCTCAAACAAACAGTCAAACGGACACCACTCGTTATGAGCATTTAAGAAACGAAAAGAAAAGGATTCTGTGAATGAGGATTTCAGATTCACGTACGGGATATTCGAAGATTCAAATTCGAGTGTAACGGAAAAAAAAAAAAAAAAACAGTCTTCATAAAGTGGAGGGCCTGAAAAGTATAGTTTGGACAGTTCCGATGATTTATCAACTATGATTGATCCACATGAGAGTTTTTTCACTGATGATTCTACTCTTTTTGTATCAATTCAGGATGTAAGTTCTGGATTTAAAGACATTGGTCAAGACTCATGATTCTTGTATTTTGGACTCAAATATCCTCATTAGAATACTTTGCTAGTTTTACTTAACAGACGCACTACCGTAAACAAGGAAGGTTCGGCTAAATAATGCCACCGAAACATTCAAAACGATTCACTATTATTAGCCACTTGAAAGGTTATTTCTGCGAAGTTTCAGAACAACCTTTAACATTACTACGCCCAATCAGCGGAGAATATAGCAAGGATCTTCTATGATATAGTATTATTCATTGGAATTATTGGTAAGGCCATCTGGAAAGCTTGGATTTATTAATGATGAAATTAGCGAAAGTTTTCTACCAGGTAAGTGAAGACCACCTCTACTACTTCTGCTGTGATAAATCCTAAGTGGGTAAATATTCAAGAGGTATCGAACAATACTCGTTGGAAAAGTAGCTAGCAGTTTAGGAGAGTCCTAATACATAGAGAAATCATAGTCAGAACCACTATGCGGCTGTTTAATGGCTTTTTAGAAGCATGTGTAAGAATAATGAAATATAAACCAGTAAATACACCGACCTCACTACTTCTGGGTCTAGTAATCTCACAACTGCCTTATTGTAGATTTTAATATTGGGTTTTATAGTGTTGGGGTAGCCCCGGAATGTAATAACTAAGACAGGGTTGCACCCAAATCATAAAGAATTTGAAGTTGCAAACATTATCTTGAGACTTTACCATTTAGGTAATTCGTGGCCACTTGGCCGCTTACAGTCAACCATATGACTAAGGGATGTTCAAGGCGCAGTTATACAACAGTATTATCAACATCAACCCATGAAAAATGAATTGTATAGTGAAGTATAAGAGGTCAATGAAAAGGAAAGTCGTATGGCCTCCATTATTCTGAAAAATCTAGATTGATTGGGAAAGACTTCTCCGGTCAAAAAAGAGCAGAGACAAGTCTGCGTGGCAGGATGAAACGTGAATTAGAGGGAGCTGAAAAAAAGAAAAAGAAAAAAAAAGATAAAGAAAAAAAAAAGATAAATGAAAACTCTCTCATTCAATACGGTAATCCATAAATTTACGTGCATGTTCTGGTATATGTTCTAGGGCCTGTTGCGCAATTCTGGCCCGTTCGAGATTCTAGACTCATGTTGGCCCTCGCGTGTCCCGTGCACTGAAAAGAAAAAAAAAGAAGGACAAGTACCGTTGAAAAGTTCATATCTCTTAGAAATATAAGAAAAGACTTTGGATATAATACGACCAGAGTGTAATACCAAAACACAAACAAAGGACAAAAAAAGAAAACTGGGCTGGAAGATAAAATTTAAATGGAACCTCATGGCAGTCCGACGCGTAATACCATATGGACTTATTCATTTTGGCCCTGGCCCAGAGATGCGCATGATTGAAATATCATAAGTACGTGAACCATGTTGTATACTTATTTGAGTTTCCAGGTATATTCTTAAAAGTGTCACGATATTAGTGCTGGCTCTTTCATTTTACCCAAAAAACATAAACAATATTTTGTATGGAAGTACAGTTTGATATCCGCGAGTATGTAGGCCCACACAATGGGCCCACACGGAAAAACTCTCAAAAAAGTAGGAACCAAGAAACCGTTCCCAGCCCATTCTCGACGTGAGCGCTACGTATGAAATAGCAGAAGAATATACCAGGAAAAAGATCACCACAGTAAGATTTCAACGTGGCGATATTAGCAGCAATTTGTTTCTGAAGGTACTTTGTGATTGCCAACCAAATTAAGCTGTTACTTCGGTTACTTTGGTCACTTCGGTCACTTCGGTCACTTCGGTCACTAATCTTATCATGTTCATTCATTTTCAATGTTCTTTTCTTCTGCTCAGGAAATCTTACATTTGATCTCCAATTTCTAAACCCAGTGTGAATGTATCACATAAAGCAAGAAGAAAAAAGCAAATCTAGCCTTCAACCTATCCGGTTAATATCTACTTGGCCGGAAGGCTCGCAGAACAGGAGTGGTGATAAAATTGTGTTCCGTTCTGTTCCATTCCGTTCAGTGAAGGAATGGGAAGAGATGTGATTCTTCCCGATAAGGATGTCTTGTATGTCAAATCACGGCTATAATCCCACTTTTGGCCTCTTAACCGATTAATGGCGGCGTGCATGGTGGGTTTGTCTGCACAGCCGAACCTCATTCGGGCGCCTGGCCAGCTCAATCTTCACCGAGTAGGGATATTTTTCCATTGGTGCCTTCTTTCATGCGTGGTTCCGGAAGAAAGAACAAAAAAACGCCTAGATCGGTTTCTTTTGTTTCTTTTGTTCCTGGACGCCCAATGTACTTTCCTGTACACTCATCGAAGCAAATGCATTCAATAAAGAAATGAGACTTATGGCAGGATTCTCCGATTAAAGGAAAGAAGAATGATTCAGTCCTCTGGATTATAAAAGCCCCGGGATATTCTGGTCAATCATGGGTTTTGTTTTTCTGATTTCATCAAACAAGATCTTCCTTTCTTTATTCAATCTTTAATGTAGTATACCTACACCAAACGTTGAATATCGAACTAGCTTCCCATACTTCGTTAAGTTACTGAAATAGCTCCACCATACTGTTGAACCGAATCATTAGCTTTCTTTCTCTGATAATTCTAATCCAAACCACCAAAAAAACCCACCAAAAAAAAAAACCCACCAAAAAACCCACCAAACATACTAAAACAATGATTTTCGCAACCATCGCTCTTCTCGTGGCCACCGCATGTGCTGCACCACCCCGGAAATCTGTCACATGCAAATTTCCTACAGATGCTGAACTGGTTGTGGTCACACCCGGGTATCTAAGTGCTGGTTGGGCTTTATCTCCTGACCAACAATGCACTCCCGGAAATTTCTGCCCCTACGCTTGTCCTCCTGGCCAACTCATGAACCAGTGGGACCCTTATGCGACTGCATACACCATTTCTCAATCTCAAAATGGTGGTTTATACTGTGACTACGACGGCAAGGCATACAAGCCATTTCCCGACAGAGACTACTGTGTGGACGGTGTAGGAACCGTGGCGGTGTACAATAAAGCCGATTCCGGCGTTGCCTTTTGTCAGACGGTTCTTCCTGGAAACGAGGCCATGATTATCCCCAACTATATTTCTGGTGGGGACACGCAAACATTGGCGGTGCCCACGCCCGACTACTGGGCCTCCACCGCCGCGCACTACTACATCAACCCATTGGGGGTGTCTGCTGAAGAAGGATGTGTTTGGGGCTCCAACGACAAGCCATACGGGAATTGGTCTCCATATGTTGCTGGTGCCAATGTCAATGAAAAAGGTGACACTTTTGTAAAGATTGGCTGGAATCCTATTTACATCGAATCCTTTACTGATGTGCCCATGTTTGGCCTTAGAATTACCTGTGACGACGAGAGTGCATGTATCGGGATGGAATGTGAGATCGACCCCACCAAGGGCTTCAACCAGGTCACTTCCAATGAAGGATCCACGGGAAATGGCGCTGCTTTCTGTATTGTGACGGCCGAAAGAATGTCCACTGTCAAGATCGAGGTGTTTGATGTCTAAGGCTGTTTTGGAGTACGTGGAGAGGGAGGTGTTTTTTGGGCATTTCACATTAAATTTTTCGCATTTGGGTTTCTGGTTTTTCTTTCATTTCACTTCACCCGAGAAATCATTACTTTTTCATTACTTTTTCATGATATGTTTGGATTTATAGATTTTTATAACTAAAGGTACATTTTTTAAACTGTTGTGGATGTGCATATTGAGTCGCTCCTCTTTTGGATCGTTCCTCTTTTAAATGTATGTGCGTACAATACTTAGCGAAAACTGGATCTTCTAGAATGGTTGTAGTACGCGTAAAACCCAACATCATATATGAGCCGATGGAAGTGATATAATATTTGTGTATGGTTGATTAATCCTTTGCTCACCAATTGGTAATATATACCCAAAAGTATTAAAATTACTCGACTTTTCGTATTCCATTACACCCTAAAGTTTTTATAGGCATCATCATATCAACAAGAATAGCGATGACATTATGCTAAGTGACACTCATGCGTATTTTACTAGTAAACACCCAAAATTGATATTGATAGGAATATTCTAAGGATTTCATTACAAAGCTTTGGCAGCTGCCATTTCACATCTCAAATCAGGCAAGAAGTAGTAAAGTATCCCCGGTTCTAGCTCACCAGTATCTCACGGTGAAATCATTTGAGGCACGGTTGAAATTTGATATAACAGTCCCAAGTTGGGGTAAAATTCCCGAGAATTAACCTTTGTGGGGACATAATTTTGACACTTTGGGTGCTGGGAATAAATTTCTTGGTGAACACAAGGACAGGTTCAACCTTATTAAAGAAGATAGGAGTGCCAGCACCACTGAAATCATGGAAAACACATTCCTCAACAAAACCGAGAGGAAGGTCAGAATAAAATCATAGAATTATTCATACACAAGATTTAACTTCCACCCAATGACCTCTCGATTACTTCGAACAAGAATCGAACAAAAGTGTTTCGAAACATTCAGCCGTAAGTGCATCCAGCACCCAGGTCAGCAGTATCCCGATAAAGAAAAACGTACGTTGTAGATACACTTTTTTAGTTATTCACTAGAGAGATAGTAAACGACGAAGTGCCAAAACCTCGAACAGAACACCTTATGGGCCTATATTTACTTTAAAAATCGATGATAAAGCACAATATCTTTTACTTTTTTGCACGAAAATTGTGCCTATAGACATTCTAGGGTGTCCACGCAACACTGTTTGTCATGGCTCAGTCTTACAAGAAGAAATTGATTTGAAAATGAGTTCGAACTTTTTTAGAAAGGCTTCTGAAATTCATTTTTAAATGCTTTTTTCTGGAAATACTTTTTTTTCTAGAAATCCTCCTTGTTACGTCTTTTTTATTATTTTATTATTACTTTTTCTTCTTCTTTTTTCTTCTTCTGTCATATTTTGCACCCAAATCAGTGCGGTTCCATGGGTGGAAAAGAGGAAACTTTTTTTTACTGTGCGATGGATCCTGACTTTGTCACTGCAGGCTGCTCATCTCAAGCACTATCCATCGCATACTCAATTAATTTCAAAGAAAAGTTCCTTCAACAATACAACCACAAACACCCCTCAAAACACCGCTATTCAAATATAATATGTCAGAGGCTGAGTTGAAACACAACAAAAAAGCCTCAGTGGTAACTGAGTCACCAAACGACACATCTGCCACCACTGCTGCCACCACAAGTACTGGTGATGATACTACTACTGCCACCACCATTAAAGATGAGACTTTGGATAGAAGAACCTTATTTGTGCGTGCAGTCCCCGAGTCTGCCACTAGCGAAGAGCTTTCCGAGTACTTCTCGCAATTTGTCCCTGTGAAACACGCGGTGATTGTCAACGACGACGAGAAGAAATCACGTGGGTTTGGTTTCGTGTCCTTCACCGAGGATGACGATACGCTCACGGCTTTAGTGGAGGCAAAAAAGCATAAGTTCCAAGGCCGTTTTCTCCGAGTGGACATTGCCAAGAGAAGAGACCGTAAAGCACAGCGGGCCGAGAGAGCCAAAAACGGTGAAACCACCGAAAACACCCAAGCTTCCCCGGCCAAACCCGCACGTGAGCCCGTGGAAAAGAGAAAGGCCCGTTTAATTGTACGTAACTTGCCTTGGACTTGTAAAGACCCCGAGACTTTGAAAAAAGTGTTCCTGAGATACGGAGCTGTGCACGACGCATACATCCCCACGAAAAAGGGTGGGTTGATGAAAGGCTTTGCTTTCATTGTGATGAAGAAAAACGTTGCTGCAGAGAGAGCTGTCAAGGAGTGCGTGGGCCTCAAGATCGATGGCAGAGAAGTTGCTGTTGACTTGGCCGTGGAGAAATCTGAGTGGGAAAAGGTTCAGGCGTCCGAGCCACCAAAGACTACTGCTAGAGAGAGAACAACCGAGTCGAAAGCCCAAGAAAAGACTGAAGATGAAGACGATGAAGAAGAGGAAGACGAAGAAGATAAGGATTTCGATAAACTTAACGAAATTAAATCTGGAGATGAAGCCTCTGATGTCGAAATGGACTCTGACGAAGAAGTAGAAGGCGAAGAAGAAGAAGAAGACGAAGACGAAGACAAGCCCAAACAAAACAAACAGGAGGCATTCTCCGTCTTTGTCCGGAACATCCCATATGATGCCGATGCCGAGTCTCTCAAGGAGCACTTCTCACAGTTCGGCCCCGTCAAGTACGCGCTCCCGGTGATCGACAGGGCCACAGGCGTGGCTAAAGGATCGGCCTTTGTTGCTTTCAAGACCGCCGAGGCCTACGAGGTGTGCTTGGCCGATGCACCCACGGTATCTGCAACTTCCATGTTGATTTCCGACGATGTTTCTCCAGAGTACGTGTACCAGGGCCGGATCCTTTCGATTGCATCCACTGTGGACCGCAGTTCGGCGTCTAAACTCGCAGAACGGAACTCAGAGAAGCGTAACCAGGTCTACGGTAAAGATACGGGCGACAGGGACAAGAGAAACTTGTACTTGTTGAACGAGGGACGCATCACGGAGAACTCCAGACTCGCCGAACACATCTCGAAGGCCGACATGGAGATCCGCGAGAAGTCGTATAAAATGCGTGTACAGCAGTTGAACAAGAACCCAGGCTTGCACCTTTCGTTGACGAGATTGGCGGTGAGAAATCTTCCGCGTGCCATGACCAGCAAGGCATTGAAGGCATTAGGCCGTAAAGCAGTGGTGGGGTTTGCCACCGAGGTCAAGAACAACCAGAGACAGCCATTGTCGAAGGAAGAGGTCAATCGGTCCATTAAGTACAAACAGGAGCTCGAGGGCGACAAGCCCATCAAGCTGGCGGAAGAGATTGAAAACGAAAAGAAGAAAAATAAGAAGCTTGGTGTTGTTAGACAGTCGAAAATCATCATGGAGGTCAAGGGTACCGGTGAGACGGGCCGGAGTAGAGGTTACGGTTTTATTGAGTTCCGTGACCACAAGGCTGCGTTGATGGGTCTCCGGTGGTTGAATGCTCATGAAGTCACCGCCGAAGAAATTACCGAGGGCATGACTGACGAGGAGAAGAAGCTTGCGGACCTTGAGGGTATCAACAGGAGAAAGTTGATTGTGGAGTTTGCTATTGAGAATGCCAAGGTGGTCAAGAGAAGAAAGGACCAGGTGATGGTTGCACGTCACAGCAAGAGAAAGAGAGACGATGACGACGAGGGTGACGATAAAGCTGATAAGGAACATTCGGCTAAGAAGCAGAAACAACAAAAGAAGAAGGGCCCTTCGAGAAAGGGAAACATGAACAAGGGACCCAAGGGTCCAAAGCCTACCAAGACCGACGAACCCTCCCAACCAGCCGGTGAATCCACCTCAGAGAATGTCAAGCACATAATCGCTAGAAAGAGAAAGGGCAAGAAGGGCAAGAACTAGGCTGGGCATCGGTGTGCATGATAAGTTTATAAAGAGAATAATATTAGAACAAAACAAGGTTAGAGACCAGAAAAGTGCAATAGAATGTTCATTGAGTGTATTTGAAATTCTAATATGTAAGACTTGCGGCGGAGGGTAGAGAGAAAAAAAATATTAATATTAGATCAATGAAAGGTGCCGCCAATCAAGGAACGTCATTGCACACCAAGGACTCCCCTTTCAAGGCACATAAAACGGATGATTAGTCGTGTCTGAGGTAACTAAGGGGGGGAGACCGTGCAAGAAGAGAAAAGAAAACAAATGTGGGAAATGTTAGTCGTAATCATAAAGCGGGCATAATCTAGTTGTGTTCAAAGTGGGGGGGAAATCGAAGCACCGGATGCAATCACAAAAAGTAGTCGATTCTTTGCTGCTTATTGTGGTTATTCTTGGCCGCCAAGTCGCCATCTTGCACCGCACTGAAGATCTTGAAGTTGGGCTCCAATTCGTTGCCCACTTGCATGACACTGGCCACGTTTCCGCATCGGTAACAGTAGTTTGGTGCGGACCAAACAGTCACCACATCCTTTTCTTTGAAATGATAACGGAAGCCCTCCATCACCAACTGATGTGCTCTAGCAATTAAGTCCAAGTTGTTTATGTGGTTGAATTCTCGACTGACTTTGGACCCAAAGAGCCACCCGGCACCTCTAGGAGAAACCGCCCATGTATCAATATTATCGGGATCCGACCACACCAAGTCACAGAAACCACCTTCATGAGGCACTTCCTGAGCCCTGCTCAAGACGCGGATTTGGTCCAACATGCGGATTTCCGGCGATAACCCGCCATGCACACAAAGAATCTTGCCGTCGATGATGGCTGCAAGTGTAAGGAAGTCAAACACTTGACAACAGTATTTCCACACGGTGGTGGAACCATATTTGGTGAGACATTCATCATAAAACCCGTAGACCTGGGTGATTTGACGGGACTCGTGGTTTCCTCTAACCAACGTGATTCGATGGGGGAACTTCACCTTCAATACCATCAAAAGCGTGAATGTCTCTAGAGAAAAATAGCCTCTGTCGACGTAATCACCAAGGAAAATGAAGTTGGTGGCATTATCTTCCAGGGGCAACCCACCCGAGATCTTGAAAAGTTCCAACAAGTCGTGGAATTGTCCATGGATATCGCCACACACCGTCACGGGCGATTGTACGGGTTGGATGTTGGACTCTTCCATCAAGAGTTCTTTGACTAGCTCACAGAGCTGTTTCATGTCGGATTCAGTCAATGCAATGCATTTTTTGATTTGTTCCAACCACTGATCTGGGCCTCTTTCGGACATCGTTGGATGGTTTTTGGCTGGTGCTGTGAAGGATGTTTTATATGAATGTAAAGCCAGAAATATTCTTGACTAGACGGCTTGCTTTCAGTGGGGCTAGATTCCTCTGAGAAGTGATGAAGAAGATGAATAATTGGATAATGAAATGATGTAGTGAGACGATGGGAAAAGATTGGGTTGATCGATCTCTGACACTTTATTCGGAAGTTGCTTTTTATATTTGGTATTGAGCTCCTTTTTAACTTTTTAGTATTATTTTTTTTGGGCTGTGGTTTGTTTTGCTTGCCTCTTTAAGAACCCAGCCAAAGACGTTTCTTTTTTCTGTCCGCTGTTTATGTGAAGTTTTTCTTCTTTTTTTTTTTTGTTGATTCCTTGAGCCGAGTCTCGTGGTTCTGTGCCTTCACCAGTTCAACAGCAAGTAAAAGACTGAAATATGTCTGCTCCTTAAGAACTCAGCAACAGTACTGACGAAAGTAGAGTGATGGAATTGATGGAAAAGCCAGGTGCCGAGGCTAGGGAACGGGCTTAATAATGGTTGTCCAAGGACCGAAGTTTCTCTGCGGCGTGCAGGAAGCCACGCTGAGAGGGCGATATTTAGCACCACAACGAGAGGTTTATTCTCCTCCGCGCACCTGGGTTGCTTCAATAATACCAGAGTATTTTTATAAGTTTTTATGAGTTTTTTAGGGTTCTTTTGAGGGTTTTAGTAACTTTAAAGGCTTATTGGAATGGTTTTTAGTTTATTCCAAATCTTTAGTTTCTTGCTGGGATATTAAAGCCGGGAAAGTTGGGAAAGTTGCGGTGTATAAAGTTTTTTATTGGTCAGGCTGATCGCTATTTCTTGGGCCCGTTCACGTGACGCGGTCAGGCAAAGTGCGGTTCTGGGCCGTTTTCGCCGGCACCTCCATGGGTGATTTGTAATTACACTATATATTGGGTATTGGTGGAAAAAGAGTAAGGAATAGTTATATGTATGCTATGAGGGGGGAGTATGTTGATGTGAGTATTCTTTGGAAAAGTCCTGTTAAAATCGGGCTGAGTATTTCTTATTTTCTGCTATGGTATATGTATTGCGTTTGCCTGGAACATGGTATCATAAGCCAAACCACGGCTGCGACAGTGACAGTGATACCAGGCTGCACCAACCAGTAAAGAGAATAAAGACGTCGGTTTGACAAGCATCCATATTGGTACATGAAAAATTATCTGTTAATTCTGATATTTACAAGCCCCAAATGTGTTTTACCTAGAACACTTTAAAGATATCCTAGCGTGTTGCTTATCTCGCAAGGGCTTTTGGAAAAGCTATACACCCACTCTGTAATGCACCTCTAATACACTCTGTTTAAAACAACACCGTGGCATGCTTGTTCGAGCTTCAAATTGGAAACCTTTTCAAAGAAGACAAATCATCACTTCCATGAAAATGTTTTTCAGATATATTCAGAGTGTGCTTAAATTTCAGGGCACGAAATTATTCTCCTCTTTCGAAGAAAGCTGTTCATGGAACCTTCATCCTTTATGTTGGGAAAACACCATCGAAAATCTTCAAAACGTGTCCCTATAATCTGGTGAAGACACCAGTCAACTACGAGCAGTTAATGTAAACAAAAAGCGGTTAAAACCACATTCAAAGAAAGCAAAACACCCAGTTAATTCCCAAGTGAGGGTTTGCTTTTCCAAAATACTCACTGGCCCGTAGTTCTTTTGCAGCCATAGTTGTACCCTCACTCACCATCCAAATCAACAAAAAGAAGCCATCAGCACAAACAAAAACAAAGCCACAGGAAAGAGTTGAAATATAATAAACGCGCCATTTGTACCTCTCTTTTCGTGGCACTATAAAAGGAGCTCTCTGCCCACTTTTTTTGCTCTTAGTTCTCTTTCTTTCTGCCCTTTTTTCCTGCTCCTCCATTCGCACGGCTGCGACCGATCAACAAACCGGGCGTGGGAACGAATGTGCCGGGTCAGACAGAAAAAAGGGAATACGCCCGTCAAGGAAAACCAATGAATATTTCGTCAAAAGTATGAAACTTATGTTCTAGATGCAAGGGAAATAAAAGCCAAAAAGCTAACATCAAAATCAATCTCCCAAAATCTATGCCGTTTTCCAATCAGGCAAAAAAAAAAATCTAACGGCCTGCATACAACACAACACCAGCTCCGTGAAAAAGATGAAAATTCTGAGGGTCGAGATATCTTGAGTTAGCAAATATAATAAACACCAAGCAAGAAACATGTTTAGGAAACTTGCAAGAGCAAACACCAAAATAAGTAGGCCATGTCTACTGACTCCACAGCGTTTTTTGGCCACTTCTCAGACCCAAAGACAACAACAGAACGAGCAGAGCGACACCCTCCCATCGTCACCTGAAATGAAGGCTAGTTCTTGGGCATCATCATCCTCTTCCAGCGATAACTCCATCACGAGGAAAGTTGTGGGTATTGCCAAGAAGCTACTGGAGAACGGCAAGCCACCTATTGTGGTGGACAAGGCGTTCCTGAAACAGTTCATAGCAGGGTCTATATATGACCCATTTGATTTCTCCATGAGCAGAGTTGATATGGAGAAGCGTTGGGAGAAAAACAATAGAGATGCATACAGCAACTACAATGGCGGTGCCAACGATGTGTTCGAGAAGACAGGCATCGACCCGCTCGACTTGTACACGATGCCGGAGATCTTGTCGAAGTTCATTTCTGCTACAGGCCAGGTGTTGCCCCGTGAGGTCACTGGTTGTAATGCCAAAAACCAACGTAAGTTGGGTATTGCTGTAAAGAGAGCCGTGGCGCTCGGCTTGTTGTCTTCAACAAACAAACATGCCCGCTTCATGCCCAAGAGAATCTTGTGAGGGTGGAAAACTGTATATATCAAAGACATGAAAGCACCAAGAAATGTTTACTGTAGAGATAAAGTAGTTAGGACCTGATTCTGGGGATTTAGAGAAAGTAGACAAGTGAACATCTACACCGCGTGACTGTGGTCACGTGATATGCCCAATCCAGACCAATCCCGTTCTCAGTTCGGCTTCTGGTGGCATCCATCTACTTACAAAACGATGAGTATAAGAAATCAAATTAAGCGCCAAAAACCACATCTAAAGGCAGACTCTGAAGATTAAAAAATACACGTTTCCGTCATGTTTCATTCATATTCTATTCGTTATGTCTAACTCGGGTCTGTTTATTGCTGACCACCTGCACACATTCCCCACCACCGTTGTCGGGTCGTTCGCACTCGCACAGTTGCCGTCACTATAAATAAAGGTGGATTCGCTCGTTCACCCCACATTTTATTCTACACAACTTATTGCACACCTTAATCTGCAATTGACGTCTAACCCCAAAAATAAAATGTTGAGACAAATCACCACCAAGAGAATTGCTGCCGTGAGATCCTTCTCGGTCACGAGACCAGCTGCTGCCAATGGTGGCAAGGATTCCTTCAAGGAGAGAGAGGCTGCTAGCGAGGCTGCCTACGTGAAGAAACACGAGGCTGAGCAATTGAAGGAATTGAAGGAGAAGTTGGCTGAGCAAAAGAAGACGGTTCAAAACCTCGAGAAGGAGCTCAAGAACTTGAAGAAATAAGCGTGTTTTGAATATGTTAGGATTCAATATAATGTGTTGAATGTATGGAGAAATTGATGTGATGTAGAGCGGTAGCATTTAAAGATTTTTAGAAAAGACTACAGGTGATTTATTCATCTTGAAGAGAGAATCCACTTCATCTCTTATCTCGGAAGTTATCTCACATGAGTCTCCACGAAGGAACGCTGAAATTAATGAGCAGTTTGTGGAGCTAGTTCAAATATAGCCTCAACCTATATTTCTGGTCACAACATAAAGGGCGTTTGAATAGAAAATTTAGCAGAAAGAGGCCCAATCCTAAGAATCGGGCTTCTTTATTTAAAATTCGCTCTCTGTATTATCATATGAGACATGAGGTAAACAACACTGGAGGCCTCGAAAAGAGACCAATTCCTTTTAAGAATGACAGAATGAAGGGATTTATCACAGATTGAATCATAATCAACAGGTCTAAACAAGAATTACCAGTTTGAAACTAACTGTAGCTTTATCTTGGTCAACAAGAGTTGAACTAATCGCGGACTTACACTTTTCTCAAAGAATGTGTTTTCTTGGTAATGATTTATACTCAAAAGACTGCCGACTTTATCCAGATAGAAATAACTGTTGGCAACCGATAAAGGGAACAATTCCCTGACTGTTCGATTTCGGTTTATCACAAAGTACATGCCCATCAATGATACCAGAAAGAGAAAATTTGGAGGGTGCTAAATTAGACCTTCGTTTCTACCAGAAATATTTAATGATATGTTTTGATGTCGTGGAGTGCCCAAAATTAGCAGTTAAAGAACATAAGTCAACCCTGACACACGAATGTCAGTTATAGCCTACCTGTTTGATAGGAAAGTGTCGTCGTTCTGGAAGGGCTCTTTTTGTTTTATGAAGCGACCGGAGAGTATTAAAACGATTGAATGTATAGCAAGTACGCACGGAAAGCACCGATTTTCTATGGAATTGATTAAAAAAACGGATATATAGAGACAAATTTGCAAAACTTAGCCATGTATTCATAATAAAGACCCCAAATTCTCGTTCCCACATTCCGTGATCTAAAGGAGACAGCTATTAGATTATTAATTTACAAGCTCTACCTGGTTGCGAAAAGTGTTGCGAAATGGGCCCGATATAGTCATGGGGCATAACCTAATGTGCTGGCGTGCACATGTTTATTGTTTACTTTTTTGTGGGAAAATAACCAAGGGCTCAGAATAGCTGCAGATACGAATTTACAGAAAAATACCACGAATGAATTAAGTTTCGTGACTTGTGTTTCTCAAAAGATGATAATCGTTGTGTTTTATGATGGCGAGTACGCAAATCACCTTAGTATAACAAGGAAGTGAGAGTGTCGAAATTTGAAGAGTGGCTTTATGCTGAAACATTTTAAAAAGAAATTGAGTTTGCCAAACTAACCGTGGCATTGATAAATTCTGTGTAACATTGTACCGCATACATCCATAGTGATATCCTGCTTTAGTACATTCGGTGGATTGGAAGTAAAAGTCTGATTGTTTTTAAATTATCAGAGCTTTGTGATATGCCACTTTAGCAAGGTCACGAGGAAGAAATAGTAGCACTTCGCTGAAAGTTCTTTCTAAAAATAATGATGTTAGATCCTAGAAAGTTGACTTCCTAGAATACGAGTATAATATAGACAAGGTCATGGGGTTTTAGAAAAAAGTAGAACGGTAAGTGGCCATAAAATAAAAATGACATTAAGGGCACCAAAATGAAGGAGGGCTTTCATGGTATTCTCAAAATTTATATCACCATTTGTTTCGTCTGTTTTAAATGTACATCATAAGCAGTATTATCTGAAACAAAGAAATGAAAAGTGGAACAAGTAGGTGAAAAGGCCAGACACTAGCATCAATAAAACTGGTTTACATTGCTCTGACGTGTTATAGATTACTGGAAAAAGATTAAGCGAAGCTTTTCCCTCATTTTTGCCTAACCTTGGACAGCTTGTGATGCGACCACCTAAAAGAGAGCATTGAGCATTTTCTGTAGACTAAAGTTTGATTAATACCAATTTTGTGAGCTTTAAACGGTACCAAGGAGAAGGAGAAGAAGAAGAAGAAGAAGAAGAAGAAGAAGAAGAAGAAGAACAACTAATGTCCTTTATCAAAACAGGCCTTCAATAATTTATGGAAGGCATTGTCTATTTACCCTCATTGTGCCTTGCCCCCACCTTGCCCCCAACTTTTCCCCCCACATGCTCATTCATGGTGAGCCACAGAATGTCGCGATTCCAGTAGTATTTGGTGCCTGGTTATGTAGACAAACACCAGGACACAGGAAGGTATAGTAGAAACAGGAAAAGCGTTAGCGAGAAAAAGAAGTGGCGACAAATTCCCCCTCTTTCTTTCTTTTCTTTTTTTTGTTCCTTTTTCTTTGCATGTGTCAGCAACTCTTCAATCTATTCTTACTCCGCTGTATCCGGGAGCTGTTGGCCATACTGATGCGAGGAACACAGCCGGCTCCACACCATGATGCAATTCTGCGGCGTGATGGCTCGGTGTGCAGGAAAACACCTCAAGTCCAGGTCTGAGGTCTGGCATCCAGCGAGAGAGAACAAACGGTAAGTGGGCAACGTGCATGGCTGCGTCGTCCCCAACGCGGAGGTTTATCACCGGGATGCCAGTCATATGAAAAGGATGAGTAGATAAGACGAAACATTGTGATATTTGAATGGATAATTATTCCCAGAAAGTGTTAATTGGCTCAAACAAGTTTCAACCTTATTTTTACACGTTCGCAAGAATTAGTGGCAAATTCCGTGGGGAAGTAAATTGTTCACAAAACGAGACTTGTCTTTCTTTGCATCTTGAATGTTTGGGTTTCCGGGCAGACTGGTGTTGATTTCGAACTTCCGTTGGTCCACTGGGGATATCGACCACTATGGTTGGCAT
>JAJMAK010000167.1:0-34044 GCA_030572615.1 Metschnikowia lachancei | reverse complement strand
GGACCCTGAATCGGAAGAATTAATCACAGATATTAATCAATTAATAATTAGACTTCACGAGAAAGGAGAAATCGAAATTCGGATGAACTTTGAAGAGTATATCTCTTATATTGACGAGGAAATGCCTACAAATACCGAAGCAGATGATGATATGGAGAAGCTACCCGAGGTTGATGGTTATGAATGCCAGCAAGGCCAAGAACAATCGCTGACACGTAATACACAAGAGATTCAAGAGGTATTTAGTGATAGTGATGACGATTTTTTATCTGTGCAAAGGTACAATTCCAAGGAAATTCTGTCTATTATGGATATCTTAACTGGGTTCGTGAAAGAGAGTGAAACTAGACATGCTAAGAGATTGAAATGTCTACTGAGTCTACAAGAAATGCGAAAATGCGACCACCTGAAATCCACAGGGGCATCGATAGCTTTTTTACTTAAATACAATGCAAATACTGAAAACCTACAGCGATGTAGTGCTCGTAATAGTTATTCAAAAAACGAGGTTAGCGGCGCGTTTTTTGTTCACTATGTACTGCATAAAGATGTAAAAAACCTCGAACCTCGCTTGGTTCTGAAATCGGGATGTACTAAAAAGAACACGGTCTAAACAGGTTTGACTGTATATTGATTATTAGTTCAAGAAGGATAGACATTACTATACTTCACCTTTAGCTTCAAAATACTTCAAGAAATATTTTAAGAAAACGAAGCGAAACTTTTAAGTAGTACAGTAGCACCAGTAGCACCATTGCGTATTCACTCGATGGATCTCCCTAACACGAAAAAGCACCTACTGAGGGCATTTCTCTGTATAAATGTTCATTTCCTAACCAGTTGGCCTCTAACTTAAACCGGGCACTTTTACAGCTCAAGAATATTTGAACTGAGCCATGCCTAAATATACTTAAAAAATCTCTTCTTTCCTAGCGCAAAGAGCCCAACAAGACATACTTATCAACATGCGATTAAAAAATCTATCTAGAGTGTACCATAAGTTGTCCTTAGAAGAACCTTGGTCTTGACAACTGTACTTTAGCAGTTAGCTAAACGCTATTAGTGCCCTCCCAAGTCCTCAATACCACCTATACTTCTTTGCGGAAACGCCCTCTAATAAGAACCCCGGGCTCTTAGGAAGACCTTTCAAAAGACAAACATAAAAGAAACAAACCTCACCACAAAATTGCTGGGATTGTAACTATAGTCAGCCTAATTCTGTGGCCTTCCGTGAGAAGGATGTCTATGTGAACCAAAGCACACATGGGTATTTACTCGTTATAATGGTATACCAAGTAGTTGGGCAAGCCAAACACTTCGTAGCCTAGTCTCTTGGCCATCTTGGCAAATCCCTCCGTCTCAATCAAGTGGTAGAATGGGAACGATGGAAACATGGCACCGTCTCTGTGCACGTCGGCATTCACCAACACAGCGCCGCCTCCAACACCATCCAAAGGCATCTCGACATTGATCTCGGCCTTTTCGTCGTAGAAATGAGCCATCAATGGACGGTATGTAGCGATCTCGCCGTATCCCTCCACAATGATCTGGTCGTCTTCCATTTCGGAAGCTATACGCAACCCCTCCTCGGACTCGACCCAGTTGTTGAAATCATAAGGACGGATTTTAGCCACGCCGTTCTCTGTGAACCGCTGATACACGTTGGCACTGAGCACCGGCTTGTCGTGAGAAATCATGTCCTCAAGAATGGTGGGTTTCGTTTCCACAATGTCAGCGTCCAACCAAAACACCCACGTTGTGGAGGGCGCGATTGTGGTGAACACCAACGAGTTACGCGCCAACGCCATCATGGACCGGCGCTCTTTTTGCACCAGCAACGCATGACGGTCTTTTTCCAGCTGTGATTCCAAAGAGGGCGTGTCTTGTCTCAATAAGGTGATTTTCTTAAACCTCCGAGGCCCCAGTTGGGTGGCTTTGACCGCCTTTTCCACCTGTTTCAAAGCATGGTCACCCTCAGGCGTGCGGGGGAAGATAAACCCCAACAGAATCTGTTTGTGGTCATATGTGAGCTTGTTCAAGTTTGCCCAGTATTCCGGCAAAAACTTCGCCATGGGCGTCAAAATCAACACTTCGCCACGATGGCCTTTCTCCTTGGCATCGGCGGCTAACTTGTTCAAGTCATAATGGGTGATGTGGTTTTTAGGCAAATTGGCCAAGATTGCCGAATCCTTGTTTCCTTGAGACAACCACCCTGTGCCCTTTTTAGCATACGAGTACTTATGTTTCTGGGACGAGTGCAATTTTGACGACGACGACCCCGGCGCAAAAATATATATATATGCAAACACGAAGAGCGCCGCTGCACCCACGAGCGCAAGAGGATTTCTTCGTATACTGCGGAGCACCTGGTTTTTCGTCAACATGATTTGCCCTTTGTTAGATGATGGTTGTGTTAACACCTGAGGGTTGGAGTTGTGTGTGGGAGGAAACAGAAGGTTGAGACTCTGGCGTTTTTCAGGACCTGGGCTATCTGCAGGATTGTGTTGAATATAAATTTGTGATAATGTTTAATGGGGCTAGTAAGGTAGGAGGGGGTATTTAAAGTGTAATTTTTGGTGACTTTTAAAGACAGTGAAGTATATTTTGGTGTATTCTGGGTCTTTTCTCTTTTTTACTGGCATCAAATTATTCTTTTGGTGTTGATTTGACGATTGTTGTTGTGTCACCTGATGGGGTGTTGTGGGCCTCACACAGGCGCTAGGTTATCACAGAACTCGCGTTGCACCCAACCACCCATAGTGTTGTCAACTTGTCACGCGCGACGACATTTCAAATATTTTAAAAGAAAGCTTTCGAATTTGTTTTTTATGTTAAAATGTTTTAAACATTTCAAATACTTTACCATATTATTCCCGAGAGAACTTTTGAAAGTGGAACAAATTAGGCTCTAGCAAGTCAGCCTGATTACGAAAGTGTATGGCGAGATGTCTCCAAGTGATATTTAGTATCTTTATTGAAGATTCTACAAGTCATGTAACG
The DNA here is from genome assembly GCA_030572615.1 of Metschnikowia lachancei. NCBI lineage: Eukaryota > Fungi > Ascomycota > Pichiomycetes > Serinales > Metschnikowiaceae > Metschnikowia > Metschnikowia lachancei. The sequence goes on along the minus strand of JAJMAK010000167.1, from coordinate 31,044 downwards.
AGGTGCAGTAGACTACTGTGAGAGTAATCAAATGTGAAATTTCTGCCAACCCGATGTACGTCGTTGAATTATATTTTTCATGACCTTGTTGTACACTGCTAGGATACCGGTGGATGGACTGCACCACATCCTTGGATACTTCCTATGTGTTTGCATCTACATATGAACCACATATATGTAACTATGCTCATATGAGAAACTCTACTTAATTATAGACAACCGTAATAACACTCATTATTTGAATCATCCGTCTACATTATGTTGAACAGGCTCCTCCGGTACACTATTATATTAAGCACTCAGAAATTCACAAAGGTGAGACCCTCAACTGAATGGCTCTTTTTTTTATTTAGGGGAGTCGAGTTTCGAAGCATCTTCTACTCTTTAATTCACTGGGTGTTGCCTAGAGACGTGGCCTCGATTCAGACATTCAAGGTGTTAATTCATGGTAAAGATATCTAAATCTGTCTCCAAAATCGTTCAGCTGGTGGCTTGTTTCCTTAGAAGATTATCCTGACTAGAACGGGCTGAGCTCCACCTGTAAAACTGTCTAGTTTTAATGTTTTTTTCTCGTCTGCCTGATACAATTCTTAATTATAACGATAATCATGGTGTATCGGGGACGTCACCACAGTCTTTGGATGACTCAAGGTGCCTCCTACGCTTGCAAACACTGTAATACTGTTAGAATGTACATTTGGTCTAGTAATCCTAAAATACATAACCAGTTCAATCAAACAAAAAAAGAATTAGATTCGTAGCTCGTTTGCCTTTCAGCTCATGTCTGTCACAAGTAAGCATACCACTTACTTGAACACCTTACCGTCAGCAATCTCGATCTTCTCGCCGTTAACCTCAACTGGCTCGTCCCAAGCGAACATGTTGTCAACAAACTTTCTGACCTTCTCGTCGGAACCGTCCAACTTAGTGTAAGAGTAAGACTCCCAGTCTGGAGCAACATCAAAGGCAGGGGCAAAGTCTTGGCCTCTCACCAAGAAAGCACCAGTGATACCGTTGTTGTTGTTCTCACCGTAGACAACCAAACATCCGAACATGTACTTGGTGGAAGCAGACAATCTGTTGAAGAAACCACCAACCAAGTTGTTGGACATGAAGGTCAAGGTCAACTCGTCGTTGTACTTGTAGTCAACCTTGTACAAAGACCACTCAGATGGGTCGTACATGTTCTTCCAGAACCATGGGAGAGCGGTCTCTCTGGTCTCCTCGTTGGAGTAGACTCTCTTCCACTCGTCAAGAGCTTGCTTAGGCTTACCCAACAACTCCAATGGGTGCTTTGGCTTAGGAGCAGGAGCAGCCTCCTCAGTTGGGGCAGCCTCCTTCTTGGCCTCCTTCTTTGGAGCGGCCTCCTTCTTGGCAGCTGGGGCGGCAGCCTTCTTCTCCTTCTTTGGTGGGGTGAACTCGACTGGCTTAGCAATGAACTCAACCTCAGTGAAGATGGTCTTGAACAATGGTTGGGCGCTGACGGTCTTGAACCATCTGGTGATGGATGGGTTTTGCTTTCTCCACTCAGCTCCAAACAAGTAGTTGAAACCTCTGACAAATTGGAAGGCGGCAAAGTAGTCGGCAAAGGTCAATCTCTCGCCAACAAGGAAAGTGTACTTGGACAACTTGTCCTCGTAGATGGCGGTGATCTTGTCCAAAGCGGCATTGTTGTCGTCAACTTGTCTCTTGTTGAAAGGCTCTTGACCAGTCAATGGTCTGAAAACCTTAGCAGCAGTTGGCAAGAACTCGGTGTTGGTAAGAGACAACCATCTGAAGATCTCGGCGTACTCAGTGTTGTTCTTACCCCACAACTTGTGGTCCTCAACGAGGGAAAGCACTAATCTGTTAGTATAAGAAAATGACTTAGGTGGTTAATTGTTCAATCACGTGACGCGCGGTGAGGTTCCTTTCAGAGTAGAAAATCTCGACATTGTGTGTTAAGACAGGGATAACTGTATAATAAAAAAATTTCTCATCATTGAAAACCCGCCGCCAACAATTGAACTTTAAATATTGATAAAAAGGGGTTTAAACATACAGTAAACGGAGATGGCAATGACCTCAGTCAACTTGACTCCCTTAGGACCAATGAAGGCTGGGACCTTTCCCAAAGAGAAGGTCTTCTTGAAAACATCCGAAGAAGCTGGGTCGACAATCTCGACGTCCAACTTGAAGTGCTTGACCAAAGCAGTTGGGATAACTCCTCTGATTTTAGAGTCGGCGAAAAGGGTACCTTGAGACATGATTGTATGAGGATAAAGACAAAGAAGGAGAAATAATTTTTTTGGGATGGACGTTTTTCTGTTCATGTCGTGGAAAATTTTCGTCACGTGATGCAGTGCGCGCGCAAGCCACGTTTTCCTCGGCCGGGTAATTGATGGGTTCGGGCACTGGGTGCAGTGCGGGCTGCAAAAATGCCCTCTCCCTTGGGAATACTTAAGACTTGAGGAAAAAGAATGGTACATCAAGCATGTTAATTGTTTAGTTAATGGGAACGTGTGGTATTTGAAGTGCTTAGGGCTAAAGTTCTTCTTTTTGTTTAATTAATTGGCACTTTGTCGCAGCCCGGAAAATTCCATATTATGTATACCTTAACGGTTAATGCATGCTGAATGTCGCGGCATACTGGGCTAGAAATGTTAAAGTGCAATTTTTTTCATTCTTATTGGTTTAACTTTATGAACGAATTACTTGGGGAGTCTGATGCTTTGTCTGTGCTTTGCCTGTTCTCTTGCTGAAATTTGAGGGTCTTAACTGCATAAATATGGATTCAAGATTACCCATTGTAGGTATGCTAATCAATGACGAGTCGCAATAGGTGACGACATCCCTTATCATGAAACTTTTTTCATAACATGTTTGCATTTAACACATTTATGATAATATCATTTACTATCACACATAGGTTTGTGATATCGCGGTCGACCTTGAATTCAAAGAGGTTACATCAAGGCTCCGGCCTGGAACACTCCGGACTTGAAGTTCATGAGTTCCACATCAGCACTGCAATAAATTTCCAGAACTATTTGTCGTTTTTTCCTAAGGTTGATCAGACCATTTACTCCTAATGAGGAAACTGTTTAAGGGAAATGATGATTTGGTAGATGTGTGCCAAATGGTGTCCCATCACTGTCATACCCCGTTATATAGTTGAACTTGGCCATGATAAAAGAGTATAGAAAGTTGCCAAAGTAGGAGATTTTTGGTTCAATATGCCGGCCTCTTAAACTATTGGATGGTAATGAGTGAATGAGTATTAGAGATTTTCTAGCTGGTGGTGGGATTCAAGCGAGGAGATTATGAGTAGTGATCGGAATATTAGCCAGGCATAGAAGCCTCATCAATGCAAATAATCAAGTTCAAAAAGCGGTTATTCAAAATCTAGAGATCCAAAATTGATCTGTGTTGTTTTGCCTCTTTACTTTCTTTTTACTCGCCGAAAGTCAATGAAACTTTTTTGACACCTGAAGAGTATTTCTTAATAGGGTACTTGAGGAGGAGAATTCTTCACTGGGTGCGGCAGAACAAGCCTTTATAAATGTAATCAATGCCAATGCAAACAAGATTTCTTTATATTTCCCCCTTACACGTCATCACTGAAAAATAGAAACTGTTTCTGAAAAGCCAAGTTGTTTGGTAAACAGTTTGATGTGTCGCTCACTTTTCTGTCTCCTTCGTGCTCATACTATGCACCCAAACACGTAATTTCCACATGAATCTTTTCATTACTAAATATAAATTAAAAGCACTCGCAAAGTTGTCCTAACCTTTCAGAAGCAGCACAAAGAGCTGGTATGAAAAGTGATTCAGTTGAGGCTCTATACTATTTACATAGGTCGTGCGTGCCTCTGTTATAATATGCGCAACAGTAGAAGTTGCCAATTTAAAAGATGGTCTATAAAATATGATTAGAAGAAAGAGATTTTGCAGTTCTTTTGTTGGTAGAATGATCCTTTGTTAAGGGCGGCCTCTTTATCCCGATTGTGGATTTTCCCATAACCTAATGTGCATTGTAAATCTCATCCTTGAGGCAAATGCTCCTTTTAGAACCACTTATAAGAGATTAACTATATGGCTTTTCTAACTTCAAGATCAATTTTTGGCATAAGATCTATTCCCATACAAGCTGAGCTCATTTTGGAAACTTCTCATCTTCAGTTCGTTGAAATTTTTGAAATTTTGTGTTTTCGTGAAGCTCTTCGTGTCTCGGAGCCAAATCTCCAAACCTCCGACGATGTGTCATCAAACCACAAAGCAGCTGAACGATCTCCATCAAATACAATTGATGATTGCCCTCGGTTTTTGAAACTTCGACTGAAAACACTTGGATCGAAAGAGCAATAAACACACCGCCTGTATTCGGTTAAGGTTCAGTTAGAATCAAATGAAGGAAACATCTAACCCCTTAATGTCAATTCCGCACTCCTATAATCCCTCTGATAAGAGTTATCCCATGCTAATAACTCAAAATCTTCCCGATAATTGTGTTGGGCGAAACCAAGGGGAGAAAGAAACTCAGGATGTCCAGACACAGCCGCTGAAATGGCCATCTTTATCCATCTTCTTGCGCTTGGCCATTAGTCGGCCTTCTAGCTGGGATATTATCTTGTGCTGTATCCCTGGTTTATTGCCTCGCCTGCTTGTCCGTCGCCCTTTCGTTGGCCGCTTTTTTAACTGAAACGCCACAAAAAATATAACTAAAGCAGTTCCACTAATTAGTAATAGGGCAAGCTCGTATCAAGTAGATTATTATCCCGCAATTGTTGAACTTACCATTAATGGACAAGCTTTTCCCGAGTCTGGATTTGGCACTTTTCTATGGCGGGGAATCAGAGAACACAGTTGGGGTGTATATTGACAGCAAGAAAATCCATCAATTCAATTTCGCTTGATTCAGATGGGATGGAAATTGATTCTTTGTATGGAATGAGCCTTCATGTTCTGCAAAACTTCCTGAGAAGAAAAGATTAGAAGTAAAATCAAGTACCTGGTGTAAAAAGTTTGCTTGATATAATCATGTCAATCAAGGGCAAATGTGCCCAATGCTAAAGTGAAATTTACTGCAATCCACATGAGCAAGTGACTCAAATACTGACTCTAAGACTGGACATTAAGTACGGCATTCAAACATGGTGGGCATGGAGTGAAATAATTGACTCTTATTCTGAATGAAATCACGCATAAGCCTTTACATTAGTACCTCGGTTGTGATGCATGTTCCAGATGTTGCCTGGGCCAAAAATGTGGAATATTGGCATTCCATGGAATGAAATGGTTTCATAGTCATACAGAAGTGGTGCTGGTTTACCTTTTTTCAAAGATGTGCCCTGGGCATAGATCAAAAAAAAAAAAAAAAAAATTGTGAAAACACAAAAAAAAAAAAATAAGAACTAATCAAAGGTACCCCTCGGTATTACCCGAACCTGCTGGAAACCCTCGGTGACAAATGTGATGCCTTGCATTCCCCTCCCAACGACGCATGGCGGCTAAAATAAGTGAGATTCGAGGTTCGGAAATTTCAGGCCCGAACCACAAAAGAGAGAAGGAGAAAGAAAAAAAGAGCAACCATCAAAATCCATAAGGAAAGTCTCAGGTATATCGAAGTTCAACACTGGCGAACACGTGACTACTACAAGACAGCTCTGCCACACGCAAGCGTGGTGGCGCCTGTGGTGGCGCCATGCAGAAACGAGTGACGCGTTGTGGACCTTGGAACAAATCTCCAGGAACGACATTTCCACACTCACATAATTAATGTCATTTTTTATGTCTCCCTGATTTCTATCCACAAACATTATTTAACTTTCAACTTCATTTATGTTTTCATCACGTCGGAAAATCTTGTCCTTAGTCGAAAAACTCACATATCCTGCCTTGCAGTTGCACTGAAGTGCAACTCGCGTCCTCCCATCAAATGCATTTCTGTGATGTCAAGAATCCGGTATCGAGAAAAAAGCACAAAATTGGCCATGAACCGCCCAAAAACACTCACGGCAGTCCGCGTGACACAGTCATAAGTAGTCTTTTATCATAATCACCTTTTTAATAAACTAAATGAATACAATCTCCTTCAAAGCATAATCGTGAAAAAAAGTTCCCAACCGTGACCCGTAAACAACACTTCGTTAAGGCGGTGTGCACATCTCACCAATGACCAAAAGCGGAAATACTGATCCACACGCCCACAACCATCGGCCGCGTGTGCATCTTTTCCCTCTTTTTTTGTGTCCTTTTTATGCTTTTTTTTATGGGCCTTTTCTCACCATTAGCAAAATGCAAAGAGCCCAAAGCAACACGGGCAAATTTCATAACTTAAGCATGCTATATTTATCTAGCATGGATGTTCCATTTCATTCATACCCATTCAGCCGTTCAGCCGTCCAATTCTTTGAAACCAATGGACACGAATGAGAAATATTAAAACCGGTTTTATCCCACGCTTTTTTTTTTATTATTTCCGCCTGCCAAAAACATTTAGGGAAACCTCACCCCCGACATGGCACCATTTTCGATTTTTTTTCTCCTTAAAACACTACGTGAGGCTCACGTAACAGAAATTGTGGTGTGAGAAAATGTTTCGTTATAATGTGGTTTCAGCAAAAGTATTGGGAGAGTTTGTGCTGAACGGACCATATGTCAATGTCGTCATAAGTCATTTCGTATACATGAATGAACCAAAGTCAGGCTAGCAGCCCTGCTTGTGGATCCTCGGATTTATTCCTTCTCTTTAAAAATAGGGGATGCTACTTGCAGCAACCTGAATCGAATGATGGTGAGCATGTCGCACCCAATTCAAATGAAGTTTTTGTTCAAAGCCCACAGTGGGAATGAAACGGATAACAGAAGCAAGAGAAAAAGACTTTTTTAAAAAAAACAAAACCACCACGACACGGTAAGTACAAAACAACAGCAATCCTCCAATCATCTTGGATGTTTTGAAAATAATGGACAAACAAGAAAAGAAAAAATAAAAGAGAGAACAAAATGTCTGACGCTGACGCAGTACTGCTTTCGGCACCATAACAAACATAATGCAGTATGCGAGATGATGTTACAATCCAATTCTTTGATTGCTAGTACATATTTTTCTCATGCTTAACTGCGAATACTCCGGCCTCAACTCCGAATGGCCTAGACGTCCCCTCAAAGATCTTCTGTTGACCCCACGAACATTTTCCCAATCCCTTTTTCCACTAGCGAAGACGAATGTTAAGCCCGAGGACAATCGTTTCGATATATCCTAAGAAATTCTAGAAAATCCTAGGAACTCATAACCATACTGTTTCCAAAATTTCATACTAACACAAGCTCAGTCAAAAATAGTGATGTAAACCTTTTGAACACTGCTTTGTCATCAACAATGTCTCATAAGCTTCTTTATGGCGCGCATATACTTCGAGCCCTACTTCCGACCTTGCCACGCACTGCGACATTGTTTCACTGGTCCGGAAATCTATTTACAGGATAAGGCCTGTACCACAAAAGATTTGCGCGGGCGCTGTGCTGCAGACGACTTTATCCCAAGATTTCAGTAACCACATTCTCTCTTTCCTATTTCTCCTTGAAATTTTGTAATTTTACAACTTTACAACTTTCACTAAACATAAAAAAAAACCACCTTCAAAACGAAATTACCGGCCACATATTCACACATGGAGTAGCCCGAATTCCCGAATTTCCAAATTCTCGCTTACTGCTGATGTGCATTCACGGCATCGTATTATTCATCGACTCGAAAATGTTGAGGGGGGCGCACCGCATTTGCGATGACGCAACAGGTCATACTTCCTCAAAATCTTTGTCTAAGAGTTGTGCATATTACTCGGCAAAGCAATTCCGAATTTCGGCTTGCTACCTGCAGGCCTGCATTGAGAGGCCGTGTGTTTGTGTGTGTGTGTGTGTACTGTGCTTACACTGGCAACCACTGCATCTGAAGCCCGTATGCATTCTTTGTTTCGGTATATTAATATCAATCGTGTTGTTGATGTGATATTTGTTATAGTATGAAACGTACAATTAACCTTTATTATTTATGTCCAAATTCTCCCATGAAATTCGTGTGCGTGGCCCTCCTTTAACTCATGCGGTGTTATATGTCCACCATGCCTCAATGGGCGGGCTCGCGCATGGAGATTGATTACTGACTCAGTTGGTATTTATTTATTTTTTTGCAATGTTGCAATGTGACTTTCGCAAACACCAAGGCATTTTGTTTGGAGTCAGGTTCGTCACTTACACATTTTCAAGCAATCTCCTCACGAATAAATTCTCTGATCAAACAATTGCGGCAGCATATCTCGGAATGTGATGGAATTTCCTCTTTTGGAAATCCCAATCCGGAATCTCAACGGCTCCAATTTCCCTTTTCAAACCCACCCATGACTTAAGCTCCACCGTGTTCAACTTCAGAGCGGCCAGTCAAAATACAGGAGCCACTTCGTTTTGATTTCCAAGGGCATAGCAGATGTCTCGATTTTTTGCAAAATATCTCGAATTTTCGTAGATGCTTCCTTCTTAATCTCGGGCCCTCCCTGGATTTTGTTGGCACATGCATTGAAAATATTCAATGCCAAACATCTGGAGTTGGGTACGGCCGCGTGCAGCGAGGTGGGCATACTGGCATGTTCTTCTTCTTTGTTCAGCTTCGACTCCGGGTCTGATTGAGGCGAATTTGGATGATCTACATTCTCAGATGTTCTTTGGTAGTCGAGAAGAACCAACTCCCAGAACAGTTTCCTTACTCTTCCAGCATCCGATAACACTTTAGAAGTGACAAGATCAAATCCATCAAAGTCCTTGCAAAGATTTGAAACCTCGGCCTCCGTTAGAGTAAAGAAAACCGAGGTATCTTGTTCAAGAGTTTCGGAATAAGAGAGCTCTGACCCAGCAGAGCTGCGCAGGTCCCGTTCGTCTTGGTTAGGAAACCCGCATCGGATACCCAATTTCTGAAATCGCATTTTCAAGAAGAATCGGATGATGACAATGGCCTGGAAAGATCCCACTGTGAACACAGTGCTCCCCAACCGTTTAAGTATTGATGTAGGCACGCGCTTGAATCTTGCCATAAGTTTGTGAATAAGACGCCCCTGGTTTGCCAAGATCACGTTGATTTTTGGATCCATTGTAAACCCAGGTTTGACCACGCGAATCAACACCGACATGAGAATAAGCACTATTGAAATCAAGATTCTCTCAAAAGAACTGTAGGTGGCCAACACCACTTCTCTTCGGTCGAATTCACGCCATCGTTTGTTTTGCTCCTTTCCCATTTCTAGGATGTGGTCGATGTTTACACGCTCGTCACATAACAATAGACAATTGAGTAAAAATTTTTCTTCGTGGTCCAGCTTGATATCACCAGCTTCCCATGCCTGGAAAAGACGGATGCAGTAGCTTGGAATGCACGATTCCCAAATGCGTAGTTCATTAAATAAATCGAGAAGCCAAAAATATTTCTGTCGGTGAACAAGATCGATGAATTTGTCGGCGTCTTCCGGCAGTGCAAATGGTTCAGGTGTCGTGGGCACGGCAAACAGCGTTCTTATAGGTCTTGGAACCAACGGCTGGTTGGGTTGAAGCATCAACTTTTGATTGAAATCCGCTTGCATCACCCCACCAAGTTGTTTATCATGAAGACCGGGGTTCATCAACACGCGCTTGATGTCGACATTTTCCATTTTGTTACGAGCAATTTGTGACAGGTTGGGATCTGCGCTGGCCCCAGAATAAAGCCAACTGTCTAGGAATTGAGTGATGTCTTCCGACATTATCATCAGGTCTGGTTCTGTGGGGTTGGGAGCCGCTGGGTTGGGAGCCAAGGGCTCAAAGTGAAGTGGCACGCTGGATGGCGTTGTTTGCAAGTCGTTTCGAAGCATCTGATCCGCCTCCGCCAAGTCTTTACTTGAATGTAAATGACGATATTTTTTGTACTCATTGTATCCGTTTTTGTAAAGTTTCGACACGGCGATTGATTGATCCAAGATTCGATAGTAGGGCGGCACAACGACACTGCCCCATACCCCAGAAGATTTGGGGTCATAGTAATTATACAGGGAGAAATTTAGCCGGGTTCCTCGGTAGCATTTCCGCCTGGAGTTTATACAGTTTTGGCACACGGGAAGTTTCTCGTCGCATTTCATATGACGGTCCCGACATGTGTAGCATCCCGATCTGGTTCGGGATCTCTTGACTTTCAGTCCTTGTTTAGGTGCTGTTCTTTTCATAGAAAGACTGCAGCGCGAGTGTTGTTTTTGTGTATTTTTCTTTTATCCTTGATTGCTTCGAAGCAGTACGGCGTCAAGTGATATAATAGGACAGAAAAGAAGAAAAAGAAAAATATGTGAGCTGTGGGTCACACAAAAGACAGACTGGCCAGCAAGAGTAAAGGTGGATGATGTTTTTTGATTGGTGATGATGTTGATGATGGATAGGGGATCGTCAGTAGACTGGTGAGATAGTGTTGGTCAAAAAGTCTTTTAAGTCGTAGAGCGTCACAGTCTAATCATAGGAAGGAATGTCTTCTCAACTTGTCATACATGTGCGCGAGGGCCAGCAGATTCGTGGTTTAAGGAATCAGTGGCGCCTAACCAGAAACAGACGGCCTCGTTTTGTTGAGTGGAAGGAACGGCACGAAACTGGGTGTCGACCAAAAGGAGGGAGGAAGGCACAAGCAAACAGAAAGCGATGGGATTAACGAAGCTATAATCCAAACGTAGTGGGTACTGAAAAGAGTGTGAGCAGAAAAAGGGTGCAAGCGAAAGAAGGTGGTGGGATGTGAGATTATAAATGTGAGAAAAAGGAGCCCTAGATGCAAACGTACAGATAAAAGAACGGTTGGCACCATAATGGTGCATTGAAAGATCAAGCGTAGTAGGCCAGTATATGCACACCTCCCGAAATTGGCGATCTTGTTTTGGCCGGCCCGACAAGCATCGCGAATTATGCACTGTCGAACAAAAGCCTCCCCATGCATGAGGTACCTCCCATTGTTCAAGTTGTATACATTGTGCATCATGCACCAGCTGGTTGTTTGCGCGGGACCGGGGGTCATCTCCTCACCACTGCGGACCTCAAATTGCTATTATTGAACAGCCAAGAATAATCGCCATTTCCGACGTGCCTGGTTTTGTGTTTCATTTGTAAGCTATGCGTTTATACAGTCTATACAGCTTTATATAGTGACCAACATCACTCGGAGCTGTTTCATTGCGCTCGCGCGGATCTGCTTATAACCACCCACCACCTCGCTGAAAATTACCTCTTTTAGAACCGGAAAATCGCACGGAATTGAGCAACTGCCGAAATGGAAATATATAACGAGAAAAATTTGCTGAGATGAATTTTTGGCTAAATAACTATTTTTGAGGAAGAAAATTTTTTAGCCTTGTTCAGGGGTTGACTAAACATAAACCTTATTATTATCATTGGTTTTCCCCAGGGTGCATGAAATCAGTGCTCGAAATTTCTTCTAGGCCGTAGAGTGAGGTCATTGTTTATTTTCTCAAGACTTAATATCCCATGAATTGTCACGAGAAAAAAGTGCAACTTTAACCAAAACTGGGCGATGTGCCGTTCCAACTTGCTCGTGGGTTTGCTTGTGTTTTGTTTCAATTGTGCACATATCCAAAAGCATTTCCGGCGTGGCTCGTTTCATTTCTTGTTGTTGTTGGGCCCAAATTTCAGGGTTTGGCAATTCCCCCTAATTCACAAGTGCCAAAAAAATACAGCAGAAAGAGAAAGAAAAGAAAAGAAAAGAAAGAAAAGAAAAAGAAAAGAAAAGGCTGGGTGTCATACTTGGTGAAAATCTTTTTAAATATCTACCTACGCAAGCATTAAACTTAACCCTAACAAATAATATCAGCCTGCTGACACCTGTTGATCACAATAGTCTTTCCTAGTAGCCCATATCAGAATGATGGTGAAAACCAAAAGGATATACATAGCTCCAAGCCCCAACGTTTCCACCAAAATTGGAAAAAGTGAAACAACAAGAACATTGGTTGTCCAGCCACAAATGACCGCCCAGCTCAAAAGTCGTTCGTCTGCTTGAGAAATTTCCATGCTTAATAACGCCGTGCACGGGCCCCATGTTATGGCAAACACAAATAGAAAAACACACGAAGCCACAAGCATTGGAATGCCCAATTGGATTGCATCGGAATTTTGCGAAGCAACCCCCATTGATGTAAATGTAAAAAGAAGTATGCTCAAAGTAATCAGCCCAATAAATAAAAGTTTTCTGGGGCCTTTCCTACGCACTAAGAACCCAAAGAGAATTGTTCCACAAAGATTACAGAAACTGAGAAGTAGTCCAGAAAACTTAACTGGAATGTTCAAAACAATGACCAGGTCAAACATGGCCTTCCCAAAATAAAAGAAAAAGTTTGCTCCCGTCATTTGTTGAAGAAACAGGAGGAGGCAGCACGCGGCCAAGCGCCGCATGCCAATTTTTTGCTTTTCGAGGTGGGCCACTTCTTCCAAATAACGAGCCTTTAACACATTCAAAGCAGAAAACCGGATATTGTCGTTGTGGGAGTCTTCCACCAATTTTTCCAAGGTGTCTCTTAATCTACGTGGGTCACAAAAGATGGTGGGGTCAGTGGGAGAGTCGGGTAAATAAGTCAGCAACGCCAACGCTACCATTGGTATTGCAACGGAAATGGAGTTCAACACATGTTCTGAATAAGTCCCGGTATAAATGAATAGACAATTCCCACAGAGAACAAACACCCCAATCATAATTTGAAAAAGAGAAAAAAAGGTAATACTTTGGTTGGAAAACGTGCACAAGTGGCCAATGAAAACAGGTCCAATTACACACAGTGCACCGGCACTAACACCTTGTAAAAATCTGCCGAAAGAAAAGAGATAGAGACTACTGGCACCTCCAATGAGGCCACAATAACTGAGAGAGGATCCTAAGAGAAAAGTTAGAAGGCATATTCTGAACATGGTCAATTGTCCTAACTTGCGGGTTGCCTTGGTCATAAAGAGAAGTATGCATGCACAAATACACCCCACGTTGAACACGGATATAAGCAACCCCGTGACTTGAGCAGAAACCCCAAGGCGAGCTCGAAATGACGGGAGGTCTATAAGGTTTCCTGTGGTGCCCAAATCCCAGCCTAATGGAAAAGCACAAAGCGAGATTGTGAGCATATAAGCCAGGAGAGGTTTGGCTCTTAAGGGAGTGGGGGAACATTCTGGCTCCGCAGAGGGAGCCCGGGCCGCCAAGTGTCTGCGTGGGGATTCGGGGTTGGACATTAACTACTGTGTTTTTTTTTTTTTGTTTTTTTGCTGGTGTCGATATTGTTGTTCTGGAGCTTCTCTTTTTTCTTTGTGAATTGTTGTGAAGTATGGGTGGAAGTAAATCTTTTTTTTGCCTGAAGTTTTCGGTCCTCACCTATGTCTTGCGCATGAAGTGGATGAATGTTCACAAACGCATTCGCCTCCCATTATTAAAGATTTTGACTAGGTTTGATAGAAGAGCGTCGTTCACTAAGAAACCAGTCACTTTCTTTGCCACCAATTGAACTTCAATTGTTCGATTGAAAATGAACTGATGTACAACGAAAATATTTCACCAACCATCGCGGAGATCACGGTGAGATGATGCCTTGCGATCAACAGATCCAAATAAAGCTGGGGAAACAAAAGGGAAAAAACGTCAATAATTCTACTAATTCCTAAACATTCTTCTCCTGGAAGTAAAGTGGCGATTAAAAGTGTTTCAACACATCTAGCTGTGCTGAAAGCTGGATCGGTCTCGCTACTGGGGGGCCACATTCGCTTAGTATTAGGCCCGCTGCAACGAATATGTAAGACCCGCGCGCAACCAAATGCACCCCACATGACACGATCTCTCTTTGGCCCTTCGGGTTTGAGAAGAATTTGCGTTTTCGGGCAACTCGGACAGAAGTTAAAATTAAGCTACGGTCCCATTCTCTGTGTTTGTGCAAGAAATGGAATTTTGTGTGTATGTTCTTGCCCGGTCGTGCTTTAAGTGTTCAATTCTGATGGTAACTCATGGGTAGACATCCAGCGAACCATCCTGCCAAACATCCAGCCAAACACCAAGCCAAGCATTCTCCCTTTCGAATCATTCACAATCACACATCTGAACAATGGTATTTATATGATTATTCAATATAATATCTGATAGCTCTTACAGTGTGAATTTGTCTTGCCATGCAATACTTGTGTGTGAGGTGTGGGGGCTTCTCAAACGGTTCTGACAAGCCTCCACGCGGTGGATGAAATTCGACAATTTTCAACGATTTTGGTCTCGATGGGCACACACTTCTAAAAAAATCAATCAAATTCAAAACAACGATGCATGTCGCTGAAAAAGAAAGAAAAAATGGTTACAAGCTTTTGCCGGTTTCAAACCTTCCAGGTGATTGCAGTGAAGCCCTGGGCACCTTTGGAATATTGGAATAGCAAGCATTTAACGCCCCACACGCAGGCACTGCCATGTTGCCCTGGGCCTCACACTTTGTATTTGTTTATTGGCTTCTTGTTTGGGCCATTGTCTGGGCCCTGGTTCCACTTCTGATTACTAATGCCCGTTTCTTGTTCTTATTTGATTACTAATCATCGTTTCCACTTTCTCCTTTTTTTTCGAATTATCAAAGTCTTTTGAATTGCGCTGAGCCTGCAAGTGAGTTTGCTTGGGATGGAATTTTTGCGACACTTGTTCCGGATTGGGAACCACTTCTTGCCCGGGTCGATAGCAACCAACCAAATGTCTTCCTGATGTTATCAGAGGGGGTGAAAAAATGAGAACAGAATGAAATGGAAAGGGGAAGGGGAATCAAAGTAACTTTTTAATGACACAAAAGAAAAGAAAGAAAGAAGAAAAAGAAAGAAGCACCGAAAATTCTTCCACCACACATGTTCACTTCTCTATAATGGAACAACCAGGACATGCGAGGTTCCTCAGGACACGCACACCCGTGCATCCCGCGAAACACCGCGCACCATCACATGTCGTGCGCGACCCAGTTTGCTGTTTGTCATACCCTACTCATATTTTTCTCTGGAAACATATCGCACTTCGCTTAGCTCCTGGCACAATTAGTAATCGCAAAATCTAATTGAAACAAATAAAAGGTGACTAACCAATTTTAAGCGGCGTTCGTACACCGGTTATTTGGTTTTCACGCCTAGTTTCTTGCCACCTTCCCGAACAAAACTCAACTCAGCATTTCCCTTTTAGCGGCAGTTTTTTCTTCCCCTTTTTTGTCTTCGTTTTTCCGCTGTCGTTTTTTCTCGCTGTCTCACACAGCACACAACACGTGACATCCAACGCATAAGGTGCACTTTGAGTGATCAGCCCCCTTGATCTTTTCTTTTTATTTTGTCCCATTTATTCTACTGCTATTAGTGTGCGTGTGGCAACCCAATCACGACACGAGGTCTATTAGTTTTTTCGGCTTGATTCTTGTTTTAGACTATTATTCCGTCGAAACTAAAATTACAACATCCCCTAGCATAAACAAATACCATCATTAGTTTCTACTGTTTGATATGACGGAAGACACTTCCCATTCTAAAAAGGAACGTGTCCAAACGACAGGGCAAAGAGCCTCCTCGCCGCAGGCGTCTGAAATCCCGCCGGCAGTTCAAGCCATTTCTAATTTGCGCTGCCCTTCACCTCCGCCCATCCTCACAAATTCCAAAAATACCGCTTGTACTACGCCGAAGCCCACTTTCGCATCCCCCACCGTCTCAGGCAATGAATCTGAGTCTCATTTGCCACTATCAGATGCCCCGGCCCATGGCTCTCCGGCTGTGTTTTCAGACAAATCTTCAGGCTCTCCTGCGCTCATAGTTCCTGGCGTTGATCATAGACTGGGTGAATATGTGCGAACAGCCAATATCCAAGAAGCCCCCCTTGATGCACCGCTTGATTACACCAAAAGCCCTCCATCTCAAAGTGTCCACCACAAGGCTCCGTCTGTCCACGCCCACTTTTACGTCGACGAGTCGCAAAAACCAACGAAACCTGGCAACAGATCTCGCAGCGGATCTGCGTCTGCCTCTGGCTCCGAATATCTGGCTGGTCCGATGAAGAAAGAGGAAAGACTTCAACTGCCATCTGCCATTGGTCCCTCAGAGCAAAATGCAAACATCGATCCCCGCTTGCCTCAGGATGACAACAAACGCCACATCTTATTTGGTGTTTGTGGTGCTATCTCTACAATGAAAATCAAGCTTATCATCAATAAACTACTTGAGATTTATGGTCTGGATAAAATTGCAATCCAACTTATATTGACCAAGTCTTCGGAGAATTTTATTTCAAGCGAGACTTTACATCATTTAGAAACCAACAAGAAGGTTCGTGTTTGGAGAGATAGTGATGAATGGACCACCTGGAGCACTAGGTCCGACCCTGTTTTGCATATTGAGTTGCGCCGTTGGGCAGACATGCTTGTTGTTTGTCCCTTGACTGCAAATACCCTATCTAAGATTTCTTTGGGACTTTGTGATAACCTATTAACAAACGTTATCCGTGCGTGGAACTTTACTTATCCGATCCTCCTTGCACCTGCAATGGTTAGTAATGCGTATAATGCAGCATCTACGAAGCGTCAATTGAGACTCATATCGGAAGAAATGCCCTGGATGGAAGTACTAAAACCTGTTGAGAAAGTTGTTGGTTCATATGGTGACATCGGTATGGGGGGTATGATGGATTGGAATGAGATCGTCAATAAAATTGTCATCAAGCTTGGAGGTTATCCCGAAGAGGATGATGAAGAGGAAGAAGATTCAAAATCAAATGATAATGACAATGCCATCATTGATGACGATGATGATGACAACAATGATGATGATGATGATGATGATGATGATGATGATGATGATGATGATGACGACGACGATGATGATGACGACGATGATGACGACGAAGATGATGACGATGACGAAGAAGCCGCCGATGAGAAAATCAAGACCAATGGAACGCTGGATTCCAATGCAGTTGACAGTTCTCGGGACTTGAGTACCGACATCGTCAAAAAGGTCGAATCATTAAAGCTAGATTCTTAACACTACATTAGTTACTCGTCAAAGCTTACATGGACCCGAACACTTGAATCACTAAGGCTAGAACCGAATTAATAAGAAGTTAACATGGAAGTAACCATCGAATTTGTAGCTAACAATTAAAAAAGACTAATTCCAAGCAAAGACAGCTACATTAAACATAAAGAACCCAAAGTAATTTTATTCTATGTTAAAGATATAAAAGAAAATAGCTTAGTAGATTCTGAAAGATGGACCCATGGTGGACTTGATGACCAAAGATCCGACGTTTTGCCAGTTCTTCTTCAACAAGGAGACCAAGAAGTTAGAAGCCATCATGATTTGGTTGGCAATAACATCCTCGGTCATCTCAACGTGACCAACAGCAACAGCCAAACACAAGACCTTCTTCAATTGGAACTTGATAGTGGACTTAACGTCTTGGACCTTAGAGTACAAGTCGTCGTTGTGGGAAACTGGGGTTGGGAACTTACCAGCCTTGGACAATTGAGGACCCAACAATCTTGGGACTTGCTTGATCAACACCTCGGAAGCGATGAAAGCGTTGTACTTCTTGGCCAACTTCTTGATCAACTTCTTGTTCTTGTTCAACTTCTTCAAGTCGTCAACGGACATAGCGTCGACACCAACAGACTTAGCTCTGTCACAGTCGAAAGCATCACCGAAGATACAAAGAGTCATGTTTGGTCTTGGGACTTGAGGCAACTTCAAGGTACCAGAGAAACGCTTGTCTCTTTGAGGGTCGTAGTTCTTCAAACCAACTTGAAGCTCAACAGTCTCCAAGAAGTTTCTCTTCTTGGTCTCGTTGGAGTGCTCCAACAACTTCTTGACGTTCTCACGAACGTGGGCGGTGGTGATCTTAGACATCTTCTATTCGTCTCCCAAAGGTATTTGGTAAAGTGATTGATTCGACGAGGATGAAGAAGAAAGAGAAGGGAAGGAAGGTTTTTTTTCGCGATTTTTTTGGGGAATGAGATGCCACCGCACTGGGGAGAAACTAGGGCACAAGCCCTAAACCCGCGCCATCTTGAAGAAAATGCACGTGACTGCGTGTGGGTGAGTGGGCGGGAGTTTGTATGGTAAGGTTAGCTGCATGGATGGTTGCACTTTCCGGTTTCAAAATGTCCGTTTTTTTATCTATAATTGAATCATGAGTGTTTCGAAAGAAAAATAAAATGACAGAAAGGTCTTATTGATTTTGGCGTTTGGACATTTTGTATGTGTCTTTGCAATGGTTGCGTGAGAATTACCGCTGGTTAAGACTCATCAAAAAGTGGTGTTTAAAACCGGAAAAATGACGGCAGAGATCTCTAAGAGCCACCCACCGAGTAGAAAATAATACTCTGAGCTCTAAAGCGCATCAATCATTTTGTAGAAGAATTGTTCTTTCCCAGATCTGGCCCTTTCTCGTACACTTGACAGTTATTTGAATCAAGCCAGGGTAATTTTTGACCTGCATACGTACCCCCAATGCGAACACTGGGATCAAGTCTCGGGCTTATATTTTGCACCCATACTTTGCCTAAAGTTTACCTGAAATTGACTCACAATTAGGATTGTGAATTATTTTTCAGCGTAAGGGAAATTTTAGGAAATTCACTTCTTTCAATCTTTATCTCGAAACAATGAGTTATATTATGTTCTTCTTCCTTGTTCTCATCAAATATAGCAAAAGTCTAATGGCTGTATTTGAAATTCTGGGTCATACAACCACGAAGAAACTACTAAAAAAAAGTTGTAAATAAGAGAAAATGTGATAGAAGGTGGCTTGCAAGAGTGACCGGGTAAAATATCTCGTACGTGCAAACAATTGTTTGGTTCTTGCGAGATACATTATAGCACACTGTGTTAGCAGGAATCGAGCAGAACCGGAGCAAACTGGTCTCTTTTCCAAAGTAGCAGGGGAAGAGATATCTAAAAAGGAGGTCTAGGTTAGCTGCTATCAGTGATTCTGAATATACCGAGATTCCAAGGATGGCATGAATGAAGGTTGCTTGCTTAAGGCTCCCAGAATTACACAAGCTCCAAAGGAGAGTTCTGGACGGAACTTCATGGTAAAAAACCATATATTTCAGTCGAGGACATGTGGGATCCCTCATAGTTCTCTTCCAGATTTCTATGATTATATTCTGTCTTTTATTTTACAGATATTTGATATGATTGGAAGGAGTTTCAGAATATTCTAAACATCAAAGTCCACTAGTGTTGCTATGTTATTTCGGTGTGGTGGTGTGCTGCTACGTTATTTCAGTGTGGTGGTATGTAAACTTAGGAAGGTTCTTTCAATATGAAAGGGTATTTTTTTACGTCCCATTAGTTTGAATAATGTACTAATAACAGCCTTCAATGATTTAAGTCTCGTATTGCTTATTGTGGTTTTTCTCTATCAACTTGTAATACTAAAACTCGGTGTACACAAGATATGATGTTTTTGAAAAACATTATTGAGAATATGCATATTTTGCCCTTCGGGTCCTGTTATTATGTAATATACTCTCGCAGCCCCTTGGACTTGAAAAAAAAAAAAAAAAAACCCTGCTTATACTCAATCAGAAGGATGTTTTGGTACACCCTAATTCAATATCCTCGGTATGCATGTGGTATATATTTCACTGGCTTCAAGAGAGCAATAGAGGGAGAATAAATTTATTTGTTCGAATCTAGAATATATAATTCCCTCTTTATGCTTCATATTCAAATCATACATACGTTCTTTTATGTCTATTATGCTTCAGCCTTAAGTCTCAATGGTCGAGGAAAATGATACAGAGACTTTGAAGCCCCCAACACTTAGCCAGTGATTTCTTCATACAGGTGACTTCTCTTAATTATTAATAACTTGTTCCTATCAAAGTATTAAATTTCGCCTATGGGACATTTTATATATGTTTTTTTTGTTATTATGGAATGTATAACCAATGCGAAAAGAAAATAAAATTTGCAGTTTCTTTGCCACATTCGCCAATTAACAAAAAACAAGAAAATACTCAAGTTCTTGCTAAAAATATAATTATTATAGGATACCATGAATTCAAACAATTAGCACTGAACGAAAGAAAAAAGTTGGACAAATTTGAACTTGAATGTTTTTCAGCAATATAACACTACTGACCTACATTACATTGGCATATAAATAAGTTCCACATTTTCTGACCACCGCAGTGACAGGAAAAGATGGATTACCCCCAACCTCAACCAATGTCTGCAATAAAGTCAGGATACAGCTTCTAGTGAAAAGTCATTATTATCAGACCGCGATTGTCTATTCTTCTGGGGATATTCATTTCTAAACAGTAAGCATACAGTCATAAAGTCACCGGTGTATTCTGCGTGGCCATTTGACCTCACGAAATACATAAGAAAGAACATTTTTCTTCATACTCTTCTCAGTACTAGTATGCCCTTATTATTTCACAGCTCTAAGAGCTTTTTTATAAACATTATTTTCTCTTAAAACTCTCACTTACCTGGTTCCCTATCATTGCATTGCCTTAATATTGCCACTTCCAACAGAAGACGCGATCTCAGTAATCCGCATTGGGCCGAGCGTCGCGTCTAGTGCGTTTCATATTTCAGCGACGAAACAAGGCTGAAACAGCTCGAAACCTCTAAAATATTCCCCCATAACGCCAAAACAAGGTAGAAAAAAGATACCTTGCTCTATATTTCTGCTGGTTCTTGTTTCCAGATGAGTTCTCGAAATCTACAATCTCTCCTACGTCCAGGCCTTCTGGCTGGTGTTGGTATCGCATGCTCATCTGCATTCGTGCTGACCTTGGCATGTACAAATACAAGCCCACTCACAAACAAACCCGGCAGTGTCCTAAATATAAACCCACGGGCATCTTTGCATTGTTTAGTGGTCAAAAAAGGGTATGCTTTTGATGTAAATACACCCAAGAAGGCACTCTTGTTGCTGCAGCTGGCCTTATGCTGCCCACGTCTAAGCCCACGTCCAGTGCCTAAGCGAGCATACGCGTCTCGCAGGTTTACGAGACAAGAGCGGATTGATGAGGCTAAGTTCAACTCCCAGCTGAATCTTAATAAGCTCGATAATCTTTATGGTCTCTTCAACAAAGACGTGACCAAGGTGGTTGATTTGGGGTCCGCGCCCGGGATCTGGCTCACATATGCGAGAAACCGGCTTCTGCAAATCCACAACTTGAAACAAGAAAAGCTCCATGAGAAGTGCACCATAATTGGCATGGATTTGCTTTTCTTCATGCCTCCTAGTGGCACTTTTTTTACCCAGGGGAATATTTACTCGCAAAACGTCCATACTCAGGTCGAGTCATTGCTTCAAGAGGCAGCATTGAGACACGCGAAAGCCCAACTGAACAAGGCAAAAACACTTAAGCATCTGGGCTCTGACCTAGATCCAGACCTAGACCTTTCATACATTCTGAAAGAACTCAATGAAATCCAACTAGAAAAGAACACGGAAGAAATGGCCGACGAAATGAGACGCCTCGACCATAATGAGCAAAGTCGGCCCACACCGAAAACACCGAAAACACCCAAGAACCACCCAGAACAATTATTAGCTCCTTTTTCGTACCAGGCAGACTTAGTGCTTTCAGATTTGGGCACTCCACCACTCCAGGAGATAGGTTTTCACAACAATACCCTCAGCAAGCCATACATACGAAGCAGCCAAAATAGAATGCTTCGGCAACCCTGGGATAATCCCGAAAAGGCTTCCATCGATATGGCCGAGGCTGCTTTACTACTATGTGGCACCTGTTTGGCCAAAGGGGGAAATTTCGTCGTGCGTTTGGCACAAGTGGATTTATCTGACCCAGAATTGCATTTAATAGAGACGAGGTTCTCCCAAGTGTTTCATAAAGTCAGTCGATGGAGCCCCAACGGTAGAATTTCGTCCTTGACCCCGGCCCGACAAGATATATTTATGATTTGCGAGGACAAGAAGCACCATACCATAGATAAATATGGGTTATTTGGCGTCAAGCGGCCCTCTAACCTCCATTAATGAGTACATAGAGAAATATATATTTTTTTTTTAGAAAAATCTATGACCACAGTTTAGTTTTTATTCAAAATATATTGTTATGCCGATGCATCTATCGCGGCCAGAATTGCAATTAGGGATGCATTTTCATTTCATTTCTTTCTTTTAGTTTTTTTTTTGCTTTGAGGTGTCATGTTCAATCCAATAGCAGAGGCTCATCCGATTTTTCCTCAACCTTTTGAGAGTCTTCGAGGTCGATCAACGCACCCCCATTGCTGATATCCAATTTCGAGAAATCAAAGATCAATCTGTCGCTAATGCGCTTCTTACCCTGAGTGGACAATTGCAGCTTCCACAAATCGGCGATACTCTCAAGTTTATTGCTTGAAACTCCATAGGTGCGACCCAAGAACAATGCCTCAACGTATCTCTCAGTCTTGATTAACAAATCCACACATCCTTCTTTGTTTCCGCACAACCACAAGGATTGGAAAGCAATGTTGTATTCGCCACTTTTCTCAGTAGCTTCGGCAAGACGAGCCAACAGGTTCTTGTTGTTGGAAGAAGAAAGCAACAATAACAAAGACGAGTGGTCATTTGCCAGCCAGTAGCATTCTTCGGCCAACTTGATTTGCCATTTCGCCATTGCCAAGTCTCCCAACTTTGTCCATTTTTGGCTTAGCAAGTGAGCAGCAGATGGGTTAGACTCCTGGTTATCCACCAACAATTGGTAAGCTTGCTTCAAGTCTCCAGTGGACAAGCAGATTTGGAATTTGGAGTCAAAATCTTGCGATAATGAGTATGACAACTTCAAGTAACCCAACTTCTCAAAGAATCTGGCCAACTGGTTCAACTCCGTCTTAGACAAATCAGTCAAGTAGGCCGAGTACTCCTCCGATAACAGTCCAGGGGCAATGGTGGACAAGTCAGGAAGCTCTTCGCCAGACTCTTCGTCCACCACGGTGGCAGTAGCAAACTGCTCCAAGTCACCGCGCATCACCAAAGTTTGCAACTCCAAAACGGCAGCGTTGACGTACCACGAAATGACATTGAATGACTTATCAATGAGGTAAACCTTGCCCTCAGAAGCCTTGTAGCCAATGATGTAGTATGTATGGTCGAAGTGAGTCAAGTTGATCACCTCACCTCCTACGAAGTAATTGAATCTGTTTGTGGAGTTGGTGGTGAAGATGAACACATCACCAATAAACTTACCCGACAGGATTTGCTCGGTGGTAGGTAAGGTGTACAACACATCGAAAGCAGACTCAGCGCCCTCAGAAGCACTGATTTCGCC
This sequence comes from Metschnikowia lachancei, assembly GCA_030572615.1. Lineage (NCBI taxonomy): Eukaryota > Fungi > Ascomycota > Pichiomycetes > Serinales > Metschnikowiaceae > Metschnikowia > Metschnikowia lachancei. Next base: position 7,723 of record JAJMAK010000167.1, on the reverse strand, counting down.
GCTTTCAACGGCTTCTTGGTAAATACCAGAATCGTAACTCAAGAAGTATGCCTCATGAGTCTTTCCGCCCGCTGCAGTGGTGCCATCGCTAGTCTCAGAAGATATACTGGAGGTCAAGATGGCCAAGAGCTCTCCGCTATCTGACCAAACGACGTCCTCGATATCGTCCTCAATGTCCACTCTTCTAACGAGCGAGCCGCTTTCCCAATCGTAGAAAGATAAGAGGCCGACGGATTTGACTCCAAGCAACGCACCGGGGAACAACTTCTCAGCCTCGTAGACGAGGTCTACAGAGACGTATTCCTGAAAGTTTTTGAAAACCTTAACGGCCAACTTGGATTCGCGGATAGCGAAAGTGGTAGCATTGGAGAAGTCGTGGGTGTTCCAGGCAAAGTCCAACGCTTTACCAAAGGCCTTCGACCGCCAAGCCAAAGCAGTGTACACAAGGTACTCGCCGTCACCACACACGGCGGCAAACTTGCCGTTAGGCGAGTGGGCCAACGATTGTGGGTACAACTCGATGGTGCCGAGATCTTTTTGTTGCAAGGGCAAACTGTCTCCGTCACGTAAGCCCTCGGTGGTGGTGGGACGAATCACCGACTGGTAAACGTCGGAATTCTTGGCGTAGATCAATTTACCGTTGTTGTCCATGGAGAACATGGGCTCTTCGTTTCCAAGCTTGATAGCCACATAACCCGAGTCACAGCCAACCGCCACCGCGTTGGACTTCTTCAAGATACTCACACACCAAACGCGCTCCAAGCCGTAGTTGACGGTCTTGACCAACTTAAAGGTATTAGAGTTCCAGAAGCGCACGGTTCCATCCTCCGATCCGGAAATGATCAATGGCAACTCCGGGTGGAAAATGGCAAACGACACGTTGGCAAGATGACCTTCAAGCGTGGCCACACACGACTTCGTCTGGTAGTCCCACACCTTGATGGTCTTATCGTCGGAAGAAGTAATGAGATAGGGCTTATCAGCCTGGGGATAGTAGCCTACATAGTTGACACCCTTCACGTCATGTGCAATCAAGGTATAGTTGGGCGTGGTCGAGCCCAACGACCACACTTTAACGGTGCGGTCCAAACACGCCAGCGCAAAAGTGTTGGGGTCCTTGGGGTTGAAGTTTACGCTCATAATGTAGTGCTGGTGGCCCTCGTACGTTTGCTCAAGACGCCAGTTGTTATCCCAGTTCCACAATTTGATAGTCAAGTCATCGGAGGACGTCAAGATATATGGCAACAGCGCGTGCACGGCAATACTACGGATATAATCCGGGTGGGCCTCGAATTGGGTGATTTTCTCCCCGGTGTTGTAGTTATACACGCGCACTTGGAAATCGTCTGATCCCACCACAATCCATGATTTGCGGGCAATGAAACATCCAGCGCGGACGGGTAAATCGGTGACTTGGATCAGCTTGACCAAGGTATTGGTGGCGTACGACCAGATCTCCACTTTTCCATTGTATAAAGTAGTCAAGATCCAGGGTTCAGTAGGGTGACAGTCGATGCCTTTGACCCTTTCCGAGCGAACGGAGAATTGTTTAGTCACGTCCAACTTCATGATATTCCACTGTGTTCTGGATGTGAAGGTCTAGGGGTTTTTTTTTGGTTGGGTGAATAGACGTGGTTTATAGGTGGGAGGCTGCTGTGGTGAGTATGTATGGAGGAGTTTTGGACACGGTTGTCGGAGGGAGGTGGTGCGCGCACGACCGCGAGGTGGTTCTGGGGCCGGCGATGTTTTGGGATATCGGTGGGGTTGCGTGGGGTATTGTTTCATTTTATTTGTTTAGAAGGGGGTTTCGGTAACGGGTTGATTTCTGCCATTTTTTCTTTATTTCGAAAAGGTAGCGTGTGGATGTGGTTGGGGGGTACTCAAGTTAATTTTGAGGCACACCTTAGATGCAGGTCCGGCAACACGGCCGTTTACTTGTTGAAAACGTGAATTTACACCCAATTGAAGGTTTATTTTTAGGATATGGACTATTAAAGTGTGCTATTGACTCTTTAATATTAGTTATAGATATACAGGGACATTGAAAACGAAAATGGTGTGATTTTTGTCGCACCTGCACATAACCACCGTGTATGGCTGGCCCTATGAAATCATTTTGGCATAGTCTTCGTTCATTTCACTTCTTTTTATAATCTAAGAGGATTGAGATTTCTTATGAAGTGGTGTGAGTTTTGCTGAAAACTTATTGATTCTGTTATAGGGTAATTTTTGGATGCATGGCCGCTTCCTTGGTGCCTGGTTTTAAGGCTGCGATCTATTCTTGGGGTTCCAACCACATTGAATATTTCGATGCATCATTTGTTGCTTTCTTTTGAAAATAAACTTGAAAATTCGAAAGATCAATTACATTTTCGATTAAAGCTAGAAAGAATTTCACACATTTCATTCGTCTAGGACCCTGGCCTACCACACTGAACTCACTAGAAGAGACGTTGGAATAATGCCTGAATCCTAAACTCAGTACTTTTATCTTTTAATATATTCAAATAAAGAATGACCAAAATCACTGGTCCATGGCAAAATCACTTAAAAACCAGGTTACCAAAAGAGATAATTTTAGCCTAAATGTGCTTGCCAAAGAAATTTTGAAAGTCAACATCCCAAGCTTGCACTACTGTGAAGCAATCATTACACCAAGCCTTGCAAATAGCCTCGAACTGTCACACTATCATTTGCCGAGTGGAATTGAGGCTTTAGGAGACGTACATGAACTATGACTGCTTTATAAACCAGCCAGAAGTCTGAAAATAGAAGGTATATTATATCAAATGGCACACTCACACAGCACGTCCTCTACGGTAACGTTCTAGGCTGATCCTTGTTAGACAAAACAAAAAAACAAAAACAAAAAAACAATTGATGGACATCGCATATCCACAGCATGCTCTAATGAATCTTATAATGACTGGATTTCTCTCTAGAGTAATTGACGTGGTATTTTATTTTATGATTTCTTCGGTCAAGTCCACCATACAAATTGGAAAGAACCCATCCTTTCTTGGTTGAATATCGAATTGAATATCAAACAATATACACAGTCTTGTAACACTTCTGAAATACAAGAAAATTATAGTGAAAGAAGCATCACTTGGTCTTCCCTAGAACCAAATTCTTTTGAATTAGATCCGCTCAAACTAGACCCAGATACACTTCCTCAGAACCTAAACTGAAACAAGGCAAATATATACCACCTAGTAGACAATCTCCACTTTGTCTCTGCGGGACTCTCGGTATACAATCTCCAACTCTGCTAATCGGCGCACGTGGTCGATCCAAGATTGATTGAACTGCTTATTGGAGAACCTCTCCTGCAGAAGCCTCAATCCCAAATCTCTCTTTTTCTGTAGCACGGATTCAGATATCTCCTCGGGATGCTCAATAAAAATCTTCTCAAGGAGTCCAGCCAATGTTGGGAAAGCACACTTCTTGTCACGGATGGTAAACTCAAGTAATCCGTCAGTTACGGATCCCTCGAAGTCAGGGTCGCTCTCGCTCTTGAAGAAGAACCCCACATCGTTTTTCCACGTGGACGCCGGCTCTTCTTCTCTCACTATATCAAGAAGCGGGCCTGCTGACGCATGTACTATGGGGACCACTCCTGAACTGAGGTACTCCACCACACCAATACCAAAGTGTTCGTTCCACATGGCATTGAGGCCAAAGGAGCACGACGCCAACGTCTTTTTGACATCATCGAACGAGCAATCGACAATAAACTCAACATACTCCAGCAATTGAAGCTCGGTGACCTGTGTGTGGAGGCTATCAAGCGTCGAGGAGTCTGTTTGCGTTCTACACGAGCCTAGAAACACGAGTTTGGGTACTTTTGCCACGGCAAATTTCGACAGACGGCATTTTTCCACAAACAACTTATAGTTTTGCAACACTAACGCGTGTCTTTTTTCAGGACGGAATTGTGCAATGTAAAGTAGCTTGTTTTCCCTGGGATTAGAGCCAGGCCTAAGTATAGAGGCGGTCATCTCCTCAGTAGCACATGGCGGATATAAAATCTCCACAATTTTACTTCTGTTCAACACCCAGATACTAGTGATGTGGTCATACGTCCATGTACCATTGGTAAGGGAAACGTCCACACATGAGCCTAAATAGATGTACACCAAATAAAGGAAAGACCAGTAGGTAAACTTAAACAACTGTTTAATGTCACTGGGCGTGAAGGTAAATGAACTCAAATCTTTCACCGTCTTGAACTTTAGGTTACTAAACATATCGGGCTGGATGATGGGGTAGTGCACATAGGCCACGACCGGGATCTTCAACACCCACGAAACAAGCCAGTAGCTTCCAGGAAGACCCATGGTATCGATCCAAACGTCTGGGCTCAATTCATGCATGGCTTCAAGGCCAAGAAGCACCGATCCTAAGAGCTGTCCGGCCAAGGTGAAGTGTTTCCAGTATGCACCGTCGATATAGGTGGCATACCTGCGCAAATAAATGAAAACAATTCTCTTGGAGTCGAGATTGCGTATTTTAAACTTTGTTTCTGCTTTGGTCAAGATTTGTAATGGTTCTGCTTCGGTGTTGGTGGTGTAAACTGCCACGATGTTCCGTTCATCTTCCATCAACGTGGCCAGCACGGCCTGCCACAAAACCTTTTCGCCTCCACCTCCATTATTTGCGTAGGGGTGGAAAAAGCCGAAAATGATTCTTCTCGAAGGATCTTTCGGGTCCCTGGCCCGCATCCTATTCATGAATACGTCGTTCTTGTTAGCTGCATCCTCGGGGAGGATTTTTAGCTTATTGTTGACGTAATTCGTATAGAAAGACGGCTGTGCACTTGCAGTGACAAGCCGGCGACGGTAGCTTGACCTTTTCCACCCGACTTTCAAATAGATGGGTTTCGGGTGGTTGATCACATGTAAGATCTTGTCCGTCCAATTCAGGGTTGGCACTAGGAAAAAACGGGGCAATCCCAGCGTGATTACCTGGTACAAACAGACAATTATCGCTATGGGGATCAAATAGAGCGGAACTGGAAACATTTGAGTTTCGGAAGAGTTATTGTCCAACTCTTTCAAGGGCCAGTTGAACCGAGACCGTTATCTGAGGCTGGGGTCACGTGACCACGATATCGGAGAAGTCCGGTAACAGGGTTTCCAAACATGGGGTATTTTTGTGGTGATCTGTTATTGAAATTTCCAGGTGTGGTATCCGATGGGCGATTTGAATATCATGCCTTCATAATATTTGGGATTACCGCTTGGAAAATTAAGTTTTTCACAGAATTCATGGAAATGAAACATTTTTTCTTATCGCCTTAAAAGAAGGGCCTCGAATACCGAGAGCGAAAGGGCACCTCATGGACCATTTTCCATGTGAAAAGAACATCTTGACATGGGAAATTCAATAGAGTATCAAAAAGTGATCTTTTTGCCTCATCAAATAAAACTCTTTTGCAAGCACCAAACATAATTTTTTTTTTTTTAAAGAAATAAGTGGTACCAAGCTAAAGAAGGAAGTCACGTGATGCGACGCGTTGCACCGCTCGGTTCCCCCAACCAAAGAAATATTCAGTGGTGAGGTACGTGGGCGTTGACGATTGAAAAAGCGCAAAAAAAAGACTTGGACGGCCTTTTCGTAAACTAATTCATCCAAATCCAAAAACAGCCCGAGTATCGTACATAAAGGTTATGAGCTGGTAGGCTCTGGCAGGCACACTCCTTCTGGGAAGTTTTTACGTATCTTCCATGCACTATGGCTCAAGTGATTGCTCACCCGTGGCAAGTATAACCTTGCATCCTTCAATTTCTGTCCCTTCTTTTTTTTCGGCTTATTTCTCATGTAAGAGTACCAAGTCCAAGGATTAATTTGCATTTTTGGGTAGAAACCAACCAAAAACAGGAATTTCGCAGCATTTTCACTTTTTATTCTCTACCATTTCTTGTTTTGACCGAAGCTTTTCAAAAGTTAACCTCTTTCATTAGGGCCACTTTTGGTCCTGCTGGTCATATCCTCGAGGCCTGCTGGGGAAAAGGTTAGCGCGAACAGGTTTGTCGTTCTCCCTGCACTCCAACATACCACGCGCGCGTCTCTTTCGAACCGGGTAAGGCTTTACGGCAAGTCGATAAATTGCTACCCCTTTCTCAGACGACAAAAAACGGGTACCATTAGAAGAGTGCAAGGAGATTAAAGCGTAGAAAGCAGTTTGACTAATAAACACCGCTTGTGATTTTTGGAACTGTCTTTTTATGGTGAAAATTCCGGGGGTTTCCACACGGACGTGGTACGTGTTATGCGATAGTACTCCTGGCCCTGGCTCCTCAGCATAGCCAAAGTTTATTTGAATATTTAGAATAGGTTAACTTAAGCAGTTCTGCCGACGTCGGCCCGTGCATGCTTTGACTAATGTGGAAGTCCTGCTTGTTAAGTTTTTTCCTATCCCTTCTTAGATAAGCAAATTCCGCATATAGCAATGTAGCTTTATCCAGGAAAGTATCCTTGCAGAGGTGTGGCCAATTATTGGCACCAACATTTTGTGGGCGTGGCAAGGATATTGGCAATTGATATTGTCACAGCATGGTGAGTTTGCAAAAGACTTTATGCTGAGAAGCGGATTGAAGATATTCGAAAACTTCCAAGAAAATAAACCAATTGGAACCGAAAAAGAACACACGCACCAGTCAAACCCAAACAATAGCCAACGACAAACCCAAACAAAAGCCAACGACAAAGCCAAATAAAAGAAGAAAAAAAATGCTTTTAAGGATCTTGACGGGCAAATATCCAGCGGGCCCCCTATGCAAGGGCGTTTGAATATTCTAAAAAGTGCCACAATCCTTTCTCTGCCGTTACAATTTTTCTTTGTTGCTGGCATATCCCCTATGCGTGGATGGGTGCGTACGCGTTAAAATCTACCCGCAATATTATAACCGTTCTGCCCAAATTGTCGTTTCTCACAACGCGTCTTGCTGTTCACCCACACCAAGAAACAATTGAAACAACAGAACTCCCCCCGCCTCCGCCCCCCAAACCCAGCTGGAGAGTAAGGGGAAATTTAGTTTTCAGTTGGCCAGTAGCTTTCCCAAGAAAACAGCCAGTAACAAACAAAAGACCCGAAAAAAACCCCCATAATCTCCCTGAAAACCAGTGCCCAATCTTAGCATTCCCCAATCGTGCAAGCGAGGCGCGTCTCCTGTAAGCCATTTGGCCAGAAATGGAAGTCTCACTTTTCGTTCACACGTCGTGCAAACCGTGCGTCTATCTCGCTCTTTTTTTTTGCTCTGCTTCTTCCTTGCTTCGCCCCCACTGTTTTCACTATCCTATTCTTCGCTGGCTCTTTCCGGGATAATATATATATCTGTTCATTCACCGAATTCCCAGAGCCCCCTTTTTTGGAGTCTTAATTTTTTTTTGGATTCTGCTCTGTTTTTGCTTTGCTTTACTTTGATTTCATTCAACCACTTCGTTTCATCGGCCGCCTTCTTCTAAGCAAAAACTGGCAGACAAATACAAAAGAAGTAAGAAGCCATTCTAAAAAACCAAGCTTCTTACCCTTCCAGCCATAAGCATACCAGGATTTCGAGACATTAAGGTTCAAAAAACTCGCCTTTTTATCCGAAGGAAGAATTGAAAGAAAAAAAGAAAAGAAAAGAAATATCCCACAAAAACAGCTGTCGCTTCACGGATTAGCTCTTTTTCTATCGGTTCACAAAACACCCTTTTCACATATACCCCCCGTTGG
>JAJMAK010000166.1:0-33380 GCA_030572615.1 Metschnikowia lachancei | reverse complement strand
TATTACTGGTCTTGCAAAGTCATCTTTTAACTTGCCTGATGAGTACAAGGAAGATGCGATTGTGGTGAAGAACGATGGTGATGCCAGCGCAGAAGTTTACAACGATAGGCGTAAGCATTTCTATACATTCCCTCAATTACTGCCACTTCACTATTCCATGATGGGAGGGGTACCCGTGTACATCCCGAACGAAATCGAACACAGGCTAAGATGGGAATATAAGCGTGGCTTGGACGACTATGAGTTCCACGACTGGTATTTTGTTCCGAAACTTCAGCTTTGGATCATGAAGAACAAATTGACCAAGCTTTTCAAGGAAGAAGAGTATCTAAACGACCAAAAGCATTTTGACATACAAAAGATGGTTGCGCGCGTGAAGGCCATGACTGATGAGGAAGGGCTCCAGCTCTTGGAGGATGACGAGATTTTGGCTGAGTACTATTCCACCAGCAGACTCACCGGCTGGCATTTACTTGAAAAATCACTCTTGTTCACGGATGAGGGCAAGGATAATGCAACTGCATTGGAAGAGCCACGAACCCGCCAGATGTATGATCATTTGGTGGGAAAAGTGAGATTTACGAAGCCACTTCGAAAGGATTTGTTTGAGTATGAGAGATTTGATCGATTAGCACATCATTAGCATGGTGTTCTTTCAGCCGGAAACTTCGATATAAACACAAGCTTCACACTGCAGAGAGTATAGAATACCACTCTCTGTTGATGACCTACTAACCAGATTTAATAGATAACTATAATATAATTGCAAGTGATTGTTCTTGTTAGTAGTTCACAGTGGACTTGGTATTTGAGTAATGTTTATTTGATTACGATTTCGAGTCATTGGCTTTGGGAACGTGGGCCTGGCGAAGTCACGTGCCGAGAGGCGCGAGGGGTTACGAAATACGACACATTGGCGACGTATTACGAAAATACGAAACACTTAGAGAGAGTCCCCACGAAGTCTGGGACATCTAGCGCCAATTCTTTCCAAGAAAAATGCTTTGAATAGAACTAAAACTGCTTAGTGAATAAGAGATTTTAGAAGAGACTGTAAATTGTTTGACTTTGTGCTTTAGTTATGTCTTAGTCACGTGACTTGGGACTTTCCCTTATCTAACAGCAAAATTTCTAATTCAACCGACTCTTTATCCAGCTTTCGAACCAGTTTAAGAAAAATGTCTGGGGAATTTTAGACATTCAGGTAACGAATAAGCTTCTGAGGTACGGACTAATTTCAGCCGGACCTTGTGCCATTAATATTCTTTTGATAGACTATAGCAGGTAATTGGATGTTTGAGAAACCTCCAGTGGGAAATTCTCTGTTTCTAATCTCCCTGAGCAGGGGGCACATATTCCCATAAGTTTCTGAGTAAGTTCTTAAAGGTCATGAATTTTGAAAGCGCAACCGTAAGATAAATTTAATTGAGAGTAAACTATCTTACAAAGAGTGCACGGTTTGGCCAATTATGCCTTGTTCAGTCCCCATGATGCTACTTCAAGCAACCAAAAGATACGCTGTTTTCTTGGATAAATTGTTATCGAATACAAATTACTAGTCAATAAGAAGATTTCTAATGTAAACAGAACGAATATTGAAGAAAGTTGGTTTGGTTCATGAGCAAGCCAAACAAGTGGCGTGTTTTTATTTTCGAACCTTGAACCTCTCGAAAGTGCATTACTGGGAAAGAGTTTGGGAGCTCCACGAAGACCTCAAATTCAACCGTGCCAGGCTAAACACGGTATGACTGTGGCCAGATTAACTCAGAAACGACCTACTCAAAAATACCCCACTCAAGTATACCTAAAAAATATTGATACCAAATATTGGGGCATTTTTGGTATCCTGGTCTATTAAAGATATCTATTGAGGCCTTGCCATTAGGTTGACTATATCTGGTGTCAAGGTACTTGAAGCAAGATGAGTATCACTAGGTACGATCGCCAGTATCTCTTTTTCACAAGGTGTGGTCCCTCTTGCTGTCTTTTGGCACTTTAAAAGAGTTTTCCTAATTTGAGTTTAGATACGAAATCGTGACTAGTTTAACATAAGTTGCACTCCATCATACCAGGTCGGTTAATACTGAAGAGTAGAATCGGGATCACTAATACCGACGGCACAGCCTCCCATACCTTCACACAAAAAGCTTCTATGATAATAATAAGCATGCCTTTATGAAGCCTATCCTGATGTTTTTTTTACCCGGAAAAACTGCACAGATTCCCTCGTTACCGTGCTTATATGCCTAAAAGAAGGCTTCCACAATATCACGAAAAAAGAAATGTGCACATCATCTTGTACCGTATGCACCACTTCGTGATGTTCTCTGTGTAAAACAATAACCAGGTTGCGGTCAATATACACACCTTGTTCAATTTCAAGATCTGGCTCAATTTGAATCATGAAAGTGTTTTCTTCGGGCAGAGTCAGGGCAGGCCAATGTGTTAGAAAATACTAGGCCAAAAGCTTGTGTAACAAGTCCGTCACACTTCTCGCTATGTTGTGATTCATCAATGTTTCCTTATCTCAACATTCCGAACCGTATCTGATCAAGAGACTGCATGGCGGCTCTCAACGGCACATGCACAGCCTGTTGATGAAAAACATCATCATCTTTTGGTGGCTAAAAATAAAAATCCCATCTTCTCTAGAGCTTGACCTTCAAAGGCACTCTTACTTATATCATACAACTTCATTTGAAGAACTCTTCTGAGTCTTCTCCCAACAATGTTCGGCTTGAAATTTCTATATTACTTGCGAAAAAAAGTCGTGGTCAACATGTTGATTGCAGTTCTCTTTGTCCAGGCAATAATTTTAACCCATTTCCATATCTTTGGCTCAGTTGTTGATGTGCAAATCGTGCTTGACAGATTTTTTCCGCCTTCAACCTTCCACCGAAAGGCGTCCAAATTGCTTGCGCAAATTCAGAACGACCCAGAAAGATTCTGGATCACTAACAGTGACCTAACGCACCTTGAAACGGAAATCCCAGTGGATAAAATCCTCGTAGAGGAGGGAGCCGAGGGCCCCAACGACGTTTTCTATGATCCCAGATTCACCATTGCTGCTTATTTGGATGAATTAGCAAGGGTAGGGCCATCTGAGGAGGTCCCTACGCTTCCCTTCCATTGGGTCGACTGGATGGATGCGACTTTTCTGGACACTCAGATTGGAAAGATGCAAACCAGGCATATGTCGTGTGATTTCTTGCAAGATAGAATTCGCGGAAAGCCTGATTCCTCGTGGTTCTGTAAAGATCGGGATCAGCTTACCCCGGAAGAATTGGAGAGTCTAGGGTACAGGAACAGGGCCCAGCTTCCCAAGGCAGTCATTTTCAAACACTGTCTGCACAAAAACCCATCGGTAAATGCCATCCGTGTCTTCATGGCCAAGTCATACACTTCCACGCACCTACCCAAACCATTCCGGGTGATTATCTTAAATGATGGCGAAAACGGCGGCACGTATGAGTTCATGGTCAACCAGACCCAGGGCTCGGACCAAAGGCTCATGTACAGCGGCATGAGCGAGCATTTTGTTCTGCTGGTGCTGGGTAGGCCTGCGCAAGAGCTTTTGGCGCAAGGCAGCTCCTTCAAGTTCAACCCCAAAGAAATCTTCGCCAATTTGACTCGCACCGTGGAACCGCGTGTTTTGAGCGACGAGGATGATATCATGAACATGCATCGTACCGTCAGAAGCCCGCGTGGGGCTAACAAGGATCTACATTTGGAGGAAAAGCATTTTCACTACTCCAAGGAGACCGTGCAGCAACAAATCCAGGAATACGAGGCAATGAGCTCGCGGAATCTCATGGAACAGACATATTTGGACGGACTCAAAATCAGTTCGCGGTATCATGGCAGAAACGAGCCCGCTTACTTCCGCATGGCGGTTTTGGACTTGAAGGAGGGCCGGAATACCCGCCACGAGGGTGGATGGCACTATGACTGGAGGTTTTTCAACGACGGACTTTTCTATGACCGAGAAGGCTGGACCAAGGCCGAAAGGTCCGAGCGCGCCAGCATCATCATTGAACGTCTTCTGAGAAACTGGAACAGGTTTGCCGAGGAGAAAGGAATCGTTTCGTGGATCATGCATGGACCCTTGTTATCGTGGTACTGGGACGGACTCATGTTTCCTTATGACGTGGATATTGATATCCAGATGCCTGTTTCCGAACTCACCAGACTTGCACGCGAGTACAATCAAACTTTGGTTATCGAGAATCCCGCCGAGGGATATGGCAGGTACTTGATTGACGTGGGAACGTATATCCATAATAGGGAACGGTCGTACACGGGCAACCACATTGATGCACGATTCATAGACGTGGATTCTGGTATCTATATTGATATCACGGGTCTCTCCCAGTCAAGCACCAACTTACCAAAGGAATATAATTTCAATCCAATTGTGCTGAAGCAAGATGGCGATGCCAACGCCGAGGTGTACAATGACCGGCGAAAGCATTTCTACACACTCCCCCAGATCCTGCCTCTTCGATACTCCATGATGGGAGGCGTGCCATTATACATTCCCCATGAGATTGAGGAACGGTTGAGGTGGGAATATAGCCGAGGCTTGACCAGCTACGAGTACCGCGGGTGGTACTTTGTGCCAAAACTCCAGCTCTGGGTGATGAAGGAGAAATTGACCGGGCTCTTCAACAAGGAAGACTACCAGAACGACGAGCAAAAGTTCGATAAAAACAAAATGGTGAAGTTGGTCAAGACCTTGACTGACGATGAAGCCATGCAGCTCCTACAGGATGACGATATCTTGACAGAGTATTACTTTACATGCCAACTCACCGACTGGCATATGCATGAAAAGACCTTCTTGTTCACTGCGGAGGGCAAAGATAATATTGCGGGGTTGGAAGACCCCGGCACACGCAAGCTGTATAATAAATTGGTGGGAAACGTGAAGTTTTCCAGGCCATTACGCAAGGCATTATTTGAGTATGAGAAGTTTGATCGCATGGCGCATCATCGAGTGGGAACAAGAGATCCCAGCAGTTGACTATGTCGCTCGTATGATGAATTAAATGTAATAATAGAAGCCTATAGAAATTAAAAGTATGAAATATGTCTTTTTGAAGTGTATGAAGAAGTCAATATTCACGCAACCGATAATTATGCTTCTGTTTATGGGGTGTGAAACTGGTGGGATTCTTTATCCGTGAAATGGCCACTAGCTATTGAACCTGTGACGTAGAAGAAGGTGTGCTTTTTCGCTTTTGATAGGTGAGTAAAGATGCTCCTGCGTATGTATTTAGCTGTTACCGTTCAGGCCGTGTTGTTGCAGTTATATCACGTTAGTGTTCCTGAATATATGAATATGGTGCTGACAAGGCCCAGAGTGTTTTCTTTGTGTTTAATATTGTCATTTAAACTACTGGCTTATGTTATTCACGGAGGCGTATTTTGACGTAAAATTATAAATTGTAAAAATTGTAAAAGTGCAATTTGAATATAAAAATCGCAGAACTCGTTTAAATCATAGATATGTTCTCATCAATTCGAATTAGTGATAGGGAAAAGAACACAATACTGTGCTTTTGTAAGAATATTATGGGACTTGTTATCTCTTAATTTAAAGCCAATGTATGGCCTCGAGGTTTATCGACATTAGCTCTAATCGACCAGCACAAACTGCACTTTCATACACCAACAAGAAATACATATATGCAACGCATGGATTGGAAGAAAACAGGGGAAAAAACCGTTATTTTCCTTGCTACTGGGGTTTAGTCATTTAATGAGCGAATACACCGTGCAATATTCCCAGCATTGCGCATGGTAGGCTAGGAGCTACCTTTTTGATAAAATGTTGAAGTAGCCACAGAACTACACCCACAGAATATTCCGAAAGCAATCTATTGTAATATTTTGGCCTGATAAAAAATATGTATTCTTCAAAAATTGACTTCTGTATACGTTGCATGACCTTTATAGACACACCCATCAGTCATGAATAAAGCTTGCTAAACCCTTATCACATGGAACGCGCTGTTAAATGAGCACAAATTCCAGGAGACACGCCAAAAAAGCAGAAAGTCACGTCGCCTCGACCTTCCCCGCCAATTGCTTAATGTCTCATGGCCAAGCCCCTGCACACAATACCCAAGACAAGCAAATACACCCGTACACCAGACTGCCCCTGGGCTTACGTGCCCAACCCGAAGAGCCTTAAATGTCAGGATTTTGGATTTTAGAATGCAAAAGTGGTTGATGTACACATTGCAAATACGAGAACACACTCAGGAGCATCGCCCGGTACACAGCTTACCTCATTTATCGCAACTTCTTCAATTTATCACAATCCTGCACGACACCAACACTACTAATTTCGCATGCTGACGCTGCAAAACGTGGGAAGTCATCGCAATTTGATCATGAGCAACCACCTACCAAAAAGCCATGTAAGTTCTAAAAGTTTATTTTGAAGCCCGTGAGCTCACATTCCTGAAAACAAAAACCCCTTCCGTTTGTAATTGCACATTTTTTCGACCCTAAAAATTTCTTTTCTCGTTATTTGCTGGGCTCTGATAAACCCGAGTCGGTCTCCTATTTCAACGAGTAGATCCTGCACGCACCGCCATTTTGACGATTAAGCTTCGAGCACATTTCTTTTCCACACCACCTGAGATTATCTTACACTTATTCTTCGGCCGTTAATAAGTCTCTTTATAAGACCACCAACCGTTCTTTTTTCATTATTTTTGTTCTTTTCTCACTACACTACAAGAAGGAACACCCTATTTGACTAATAAAACCCTTTCAAACACGCCCTCATATGAAATCACATCGTGCAAAAGATTAGAATAATTATACCCCGGAAATCGTCTTTGACCATTGATCCACATCTTAATATCCAATTTTCAACACATTTCACTGGAAAATAGAGTATCGTAGCCAAAGGGTACCTATAATAACCGATATTTCTTCAAAAGAACCATTTTTGTCACCAAAAACATCCATATTTTAACGCAGTTTGTACAACCTATACCCTTCCTTAAGAATGTCGTCTACAAAGATCCAAACCTTTAGCGCCACACAATCAGAGCTCAGAAATAGGGCCCAAAAGACGTCCGATCCTAGAAACACCGCCAATGTGCTGCTGGTTGCGGGTAGCATGCGGTCTGCCGAGGAAATCTTGATTGAAAAGTTAGACGCGTTTCTTTCATCCATAGAGCATAGACTAGATCGCTTTGATCAGTACTTCAAGGTGTCTGGAGACGGGATTCTTGAAGACGAAGACGACCAAGAATTGCAGCCAAGCACGGGCGACTCTTCGAGGTCTAGACGGTCTAGTTCCGCGTCTCTTTCGTCGCTTAAATCGTTCTCCATGTACAACTTGAACAAAGTGTACGAGCAGCTCAGTATGGTCAAGGACCAGGTGCTCAAAACATCTGTATTGAATCTCGAATATCTCTATAAGACATTGGACGACAAGTACAACTACCTATTCAATCAAGACGGCGAGGAAAACCTGGAATCTACCCTTCCATCATACATGGAATCGCTCACCAACAACCGAGAGATCCTCACCAACAAAATCATCACCAACCTCACATATTTCGAGCAGAAGCTCTCGCATATCGATGCCCTTATCAAGAGCAAGACCCCACAGGCCACGGCCAACTACGACGAAGACGCAAAATTCAACCGTTACCGGTTTTTCAACTTTAATAGGGCTCTCAAGGCTGCCCAAAACGGATACTTACACTACTATCAGCTTCCTCTTTCGTGGCGTGAGAATAGATACATAATTCATGGATACCGCTTCAATCTCAGCCACCGAGAGATGTGGAAGTCCATGTTCCACTTCAACCATAACGAATCAGCAAATATATGGACCCACGTGTTTGGTGCACTTACCATTTGTTACTTGGGGTTAGTGCATTTTCCTTCAACGGCTATTTATGCAAACAACTCTCGCATGGGAAACACTATGATGTTTGTCTTTATTTTGGCGGCATTTGAGTGCCTCGTGAGTTCTGTGCTTTGGCACACGTACTCTTGTTTTGCCCAGCTCAAGATCCGAAACCGGTTTGCGTGTGTTGACTATACGGGAATTACTGTTCTTATCACGTGCTCAGTGATTGCTGTTGAATACTGCTCTTTGTACAACTACCCCAAGTTGTTTTACTCGTTTATGACAATCCTGATTGCTTCGGGATTAGCGGGGTTTTTGTTCAATTGGTCGCCATACTTTGACCGCCCCGACTGCCGACCATTCCGCATTGGTTTCTTTGTATCACTCGCATTTCTTGGAGCCACCACATTTCTCTGTAAGTGGTACTACGAAGGCATTGTGACGGCGTTCTACTTCTACAGTCCATTAGTGTATAAGTCGTTCATTTGGTACTGGTTCGGGGTGGTTTTCTACGGCGGACTTATCCCGGAAAGATGGAGATACGACATCATTATCAACGAGGACGATACCTGTGGTCATGAACACAATGCACTGGACGTTCTTACAGGTAATATTGAACATAGTGGAGAAGAGGAGCTCCAGGAAGTGCAAGCCAGCATGGCCAGCGTGTGCGGCAAGCACCGCCACCCACATTCACCCGCGCTCGATTCGGTCAACGGCACTCCCGAAACCGAGGCCAAACGTGAAAACTGTGAACCACAGTTGTGCGCAGGTGATGTTACGAGCCACGACGCCTCCTCCAGATTAGCAAGCGGCGGAGTCAAACATTGCGAGGTGAGCCCCCAATTCGACAAAGCCGGCGAGGGCGAGGGCGAGGGCGTGACTTGCACATGCGCGCCGGCAGCGCTTGATGACGAGACTATGCAGAAGAACGACATTTTGAGGAGACATTTTCCTGAATCCCCGATTCAGACCCCTTACCATAAAGATTTCCTCTCGTTGTGGTGGGTAGACTATATCTTCCAGAGCCATAACATCTGGCATGTTTTTGTGGTTTTGGGGGTGGTGGGCCACTATTTCTGTCTCTTGGGAATGTACGGCGAGATCCACCTTCTTCAGAGCGTTACTGACGTGTAGCGGCAAATACGAAAAGGTCAAAAACAACAATACTCAAGCTCATAAAGTGCACACCGCGAAAACTACCCCCCGAAAGCAACACAAAAGCAACCCTTAACTCCGTCCCATCGGAAAGTGTACGCTTGTACCTGCATGCCGGAAAAACATTTGCGTTTGTTCCTCAAATGTCGCGCACTCTTTCAAATCGCCGTTATGAAAGGAGTATGGTTGTGTGGAAGTGGTGCGCGAGAGAGGTAATCTGAAAGTTCGTGTAATTGTAAATAGATTGATGCATTATTTAGAAGATCTTTGTGTATTGTATTAGGGTTCATATTCGTGTTTTTTTTTGTGCTTATATAAGTAAACCAAATGCCCCTTACTATGCAGTTGCACGTTGGTCCGTGTTAGAAGTATTTACCAAGAAAAAACTCGCTACCCTGTTTTGACACGGCTGAGCAGATCGCGCTTATAGTTGGACACTTTTTTGGGGCTGTTTCACATTTTGTAGCACAATTAAAATAGGTGACAAACAAGATCATTGGAAACATGATGGGACGAAAATGGCCCACATCGGAAAGGAAAATCTGCCCGCTCTCATCGGTTTGTAAGAAGAAATACTGCCATGTATTAAGATTCGACACTGGAGCGCAATTCGTGCAAGAAGCCCGTGCAAGAAACCCGTGCAAGAAAGCCAAAAAAAAAAAAAACTTAACCAAAAAAGAGTCAATTTTGGATCTTAAATTTCCAGGAAAGCCAAAATGACTCGTATATATTTTCAGACTCTCTCATGATTCGCTAAGCTTTTTGGTTTCCTTTTTTCCGTGTTTTAACTTGAGTTTGCGTTGAGTTTGCTTTCCCCGCTTCTACGGGAATGACTGGGTGGGGGAATACGTTCCAGGGCTTCCATACCAGAAAACGTGGAGAAACAAAAATATCAATACAAACTTCAAAGTATAGATTCAAGTGGGAAATAATATTTGATCTTGCGGTTGTAACACAAACTCTTTTAGAGTTTTTTGATAATCTATTTGGGCCCGTTCTTTTACGCGTGGCCCGAGATGGGCAAATAGTCCAAAACTCAGATCTTGCTATTGCCGTATCAAAAACACTTGAATGGGCCAGCTCTTGTTCCGTCCGCTATATAACGAACTATGTACCGGACGTCTTCCCGAACACAAACTCAATATACACACCATGTCAGTGTATACAGGACACGGCGCGTTTTCAGACAGGTCAACATCCCCAATAACTACAAATGACTTTCCTGGCGTAGCAATCTTGAGAATGTGTCCCAGACCTGGAAAAGAAAGAATATGACGTGTTTTAAGACGCGGAGTTAACATGTAAGAAGGGGGTTTTCCAAAAAAATTCCTCGGTTGTTCTTTGCGTGAGAGATTATTGAGACCTTACTTCATTTATGGAGATCGTGTACTGGTTGTTTCGTATCATCTTTTCTTTTGTCCTTGTTTTTTTTTTTTTTTTTTTTTTTTTTTTTTTTTTTTTTTTTTTTTTTTTTTTTTTTTTTTTTTTTTCTTTCCCTTCCTGTTTAGGTTACAATTGCACGAAGGTCTCTCCCACTTCTAGATGTCATGCATAGCAAATGTGCAATTACATAATGACGCAAGAGGAGCACTGCACTGTGCGAGGCGGTCCCATCCCATGCCGTGTTGCGTAGTAACATGTCCTAGAAAGTTAAAAAAAAAAAGCTAAAAAAAAAAATCAAGGGGTATATATAGATCCACATCCCCCACGCCAATGGCATTGTAGAATTCTAGTCCCTTATAATCCTCTATATTCAATATGGGCCTTATAGATAGAACCGCACATTTCGGTCTTCAGGGAAGACCCCTTAGACTTCTTGTTACCGTGATTGCCGTCACTGGTTTCTCCCTTTTCGGTTATGACCAAGGTTTGATGGCCGGTATTATTACCGGTACTGAATTCAACAAAGAGTTTCCTGCTACTGGCGGTGAATCTCACCACGCTACTGTGGTCCAAGGTGCCGTCACTGCATGTTACGAGTTGGGATGTTTCTTTGGTGCATTGTTTGCTCTTTTCCGTGGTGACGCCTACGGAAGAAAGCCATTGGTGTTCTTTGGCTCGCTTATTATCATTTTGGGAACGGTCATTTCCGTTTCTGCCTTCAAAGAGCACTGGGGTTTGGGCCAATTCGTGGTTGGAAGAGTTATTACTGGTGTTGGTAATGGATTGAACACTGCCACCATTCCAGTGTGGCAATCGGAAATGTCCAGAGCCGAAAACAGAGGTAGATTGGTTAACTTGGAGGGTTCCGTTGTTGCCGTTGGTACGTTTGTGGCGTACTGGTTGGACTTTGGACTCTCTTACGTCAACAGCTCTGTGCAATGGAGATTCCCTGTTGCGTTCCAGATCTTTTTTGCTGCCATTTTGTTTTTTGGTATCATGAACTTGCCTGAATCCCCAAGATGGTTGGTTTCCAAGGACAGAAAGGAAGAGGCCATGTACATTTTGGGTAAGTTGAACGCTGTGCCAACCGACTCCGATGAGGTTTATGCCGAAATCACCGTTGTTCAAGAAGCCGTCAACAGATTTGCCAGATCTCAAGTTGGTTTCAAGGACTTGTTCTCTGGAGGAAAGACCCAGCACTTCCAAAGAATGCTTATCGGTTCTTCCACGCAATTCTTCCAGCAATTCACTGGATGTAATGCTGCCATCTACTACTCCACTGTGTTGTTCGAGACCACTATTTTCCACGGCCAAAGAAGATTGTCGTTGGTTCTTGGAGGTGTGTTTGCTACTGTGTACGCACTTTCCACCATTCCATCTTTCTTCTTGATCGACTCTTTTGGAAGAAGAAACTTGTTCTTGCTTGGAGCTGCCGGCCAAGCCGTTTCCTTCACGGTTTCCTTTGCCTGTTTGGTTGACCCATCTACCGAGAATGCCAAGGGTGCTGCTGTTGGTATTTTCCTGTTCATCGCCTTCTTTGGTTTCACAATTTTGCCTTTGCCTTGGATCTACCCACCTGAGATCAACCCTATGAGAACCAGAACCGTTGCCACGGCTATTTCTACCTGTACCAACTGGATCTGTAACTTCGGTGTTGTCATGTTCACTCCTATTTTCATGAACAGATCCGCTTGGGGTGCTTACTTGTTCTTTGCTGTGATGAACTACCTTTTCATTCCTATCATCTTCTTTTTCTACCCTGAGACTGCTGGTAGAACCTTGGAGGAAATTGACATTATCTTTGCCAAGGCTCACGTTGACGGTAGTCAGCCATGGAGAGTTGCTGCCAACTTGCCAAAGCTTTCGCTCAAGCAGATCGAGGAGCACGGTACTCAATTGGGACTTTACGATGGAGACTTCGAGAAGGAAGGCTTCGATGTTAAGGAAGACGTGGCTTCGACCGCTTCCTCCGACAAGCCAGAGGAGGGAATTTTGTCCTCTGGTCAACAATCCACTCCTGCTGGAGTTTAATCATATATACAGACATAATTTTTTAATTTATTCATTTTAGAGAAGGCGTTGTAGAGAGTTTGTGCAATAATACTCTTAGAGGCTTCAAGGTTTGAGCATGAATAGAGCAACCGGTTTAAAACACAATCAATTGTAATAAATGCTGTGTAGTTAGATGCGCGTGAGCTTTGGGAGCGAAGATGAAATCCGAAATTCTTTTATTTGGAACCTTTGGATAAGTTTGAATGAGATGGGCATCTTGCGACTGAGACATGCGAGTGAAGTCATGATTTTGTGGGGGGAGCATGACCCTAAGTCCGGTGGTGCGGTTGGGGAAGTGCGGTGTTAAGCACCTGGGTGGGGGCAGGGTGGGGGTGCCAGCGCACATAACGCCGAGGACTGAACCGAGTGGGGGACCTTAACTGGAAACAGAACAGAAAAGCAGAGTAAGTATCCCCGTGACTCATTTGAAAGGTAGCGAAAAAGTACAAGAAAAATCCCCGGCGTTTAAGGTGGTACCGAGATTGCGTTGAGTTCAGCGGTCTATAGTTCTTTCTGGTTAGTTCTGCGTTGAGATGGGATTCTCGTAACCAGGATTTCCCCGCAATAATCATGTCATTTCTTCGAGTGAAGCAAGAACGTACATTAATAGAAGGTGAACCCAAAAAAAGAAACGTGGAATATCAAGATCCGAGATCCCGTTTTTCTTCACTGCCAAACTTTAATTCTCCGAATTGTCTGGTGCGACTACTTATAAAGCCAAATACTCACAGTTATCGATCTGATATTCCACCTGGTTCTTGAAGTATGTTCCAAATGTGAAGAAAGCAAATACTAATCTGTTCAATTCTTTCATATATATCAAAAAAACAATTTTCTTTCTTTTTTGCCTACGTTTTTTCTGTTCACTAAGCCTACCTTTGAGACACCCATGCGTTACCCCGCTGGAACATGTACCACCGCGCGTACCTCCAGGGCGGATATTCAGATTCCTACTCTTTTTCTTTTCCAGGTTTTTATTGTGTAGAGCATTTTTATTGTTCGTTTGTTTATATTTTCCTTTTCTTTTACTTTTCGCATCTGCAACCTCTCTGTAAAGGTTTGTGTCACTTCTTTTGTTTACTTATTTTACCCAGTTGTGTTTCCGCTGAAGGTGTGAGCTATGGTAACCCCTGATTTTGCGGCCATTTTTGGCACAGTGACTGTGTCACAAGACCATAGATACGTACGTGGGAATAGCAAAGAAAATAGAGGGCTGATTGAAATTAATGGACCTGGAATCTGCGGAAAAAGTACGGCGGTCCCAAATATAAAGAACCATACAATCACAGCGCTTAAGGATGGAAATTTAGTGAAATTCCAGCGGTCTCGTCAGCGCCAGGTTCTCAGCTGTGTTGAATGCCATCGGAAGAAAATCAAGTGTACAAGGGAGCTTCCTGCGTGCAAAAGCTGTGGAAAAGCTGATGTCGAGTGTAAATACTTTGCCAATAAGCGTGTGAGTAGAAAAAGCAGGAAAAGGGCCAAACGAGCGACTTCACCGGTACCAGAGGGTTATCAGCCACCCACCGAAGAAGACTCCATTCAGATTCCAAGTGTTGAATTTGATCTGCATGTTCTTCCACCCACTGAAGGTATGGAAAATGTGAATATCACCTCAGAGTCAGACGCCAATCTGGCTGGTACATTCCCAGAGCCTTACATGATCGCAAACGGCGACCTATCATGTCCTACCACGTATCAGGAAATTAAAGGTGTAGAGTTTACCTGTGAGAATGCTTCCATCCACAAGAAAATGAAAAAAACCGAACATACACCCTCACAGGTTCTACAAGCCAACAAAGTACCGTCAATTGAAGTTCGCTCCCCACCAATTCTGGATTTATCTTCTGCATTACTTGATCAATATACGCCATGTATTAGCAGAAAAGGCGATGCTGGTAATTCTGATGGTTTCCACAAAACAAAATCTACCGAATTCCTCGCCAATATCACCAACAACGTTTTCCACATAAGCCACCAGGCTATTGCTACCAACACGGCCCAAGATGAAGAGGCACACAATCTAATAATGGGTCCAAGCATATCAAAAGCTATGTTGGGTAGCAAGCTTAATAGCCCCAAGTCTGTTAGTTCCGTAAGATGCAACCAATCTTTCCAGAAGACTAAAACAAGCTTTACAGAAGAATCCTTAAATTTTTCTGATCTCTCTCAACTTCAGACTGTTTCAGCTCAAGTACAAAGTAAGGGGATGGCAAATTATTGGCCTCAAAGAGGAACTTATCTCTTTAAATCACTTCTTAATTCGTCTGAAGGACTTACTTCCGAAAACACAATACTGAGATCTAGTCTGATTCCATCAGCTCCATACAAGGTATTTTCCGCAAAAGACACCCATAATGACTCATTAGATCCGTCTACCTCGAACACAGCAGTATCGGACCACCCCCTATATGGTGCTAATACCGAGAACAATAATCCCGATATTTGTCGAATCATTTTGCAATACGTACCCTCAAAGAAGCGGTCTTTCGAGCTAGTTGAAAGGTATTCACAAGCAGTGCATGTGCTTTTACCGATATTGGTGAACATCACAGAATTTATCACCGAACACGACAAGTTCTGGGCGCTTGTAAATTTGATTCACACTTCTCCAACTAAAGTGTTGGCTTATTCCAAAACGAAGCCCTCATCATTTGACTTCCTCCAGTTCTACACTCTTTACTTTCCTGTGATGTATGCCGCCACAGTTTCCGAATTTGAAGAATATGACAATCTTCTTTTGAATCAGGATATTGACAAATACTTGCGGGCTTTTAATATGATATGCCAGCATCACAACTTCCCCCACGGGGTCAAGTCCATAGGATTACTCCTTGGAAATGTCATCATACAGTCAACTTCACCTAACCCCTCGATAATGCAGATGTCACAGATTATCAGGTACGCCAAAGTTTTGAACTTGCATAAGGACCCCGAGAAAACGCTCCGAATCAAAAACCCGAGAGTAGTGGGATTTCGTCGAACTATTTGGTGGGTTATTTTTGGGCTTGATGCATTGAGCAGCCATAACTTTTGTTTGCCACCCATTTGCAGAGCAAGTGACTTCAACGTGGAAATGCCCGAATATTACGATCCAGTGTTTAGTGAAAATGGTACTACTTTAGGAAGAGACTTGAATGTGTCAATACTTGCAATGACTATGAAGTTTCATTTTGACCGCATATTGAGCGAGTTGGTTTACCATTTATACAATGGAGTTTCAGCAGATATCTCAGAAACGGAAATTGTTGCACTCAAAGATCAAATCTCGTCGCTTTTTCTTTACATTCATCAGGCTATACTGGAAATCAATACCCGGTATCAGAAAATCCACCCAAAGAGTATTCAGGAGACAAATATGTTTAACTTTGTGAAGAATCACTCGTGGAGTTTTGCTGATAGGGCTTTGATGTTATTACACAAGAAGATTCTTCTTTCGGAAAAACATCCAAAAGACAAAGAAAACGAAGTTAGTAACAGCTCATATCACTTGAAGGGGTCTGGTCCTTTATCCCTCAGTGAATTTGAAAACTTTTATGGTAGGGTTCAAGAAGAAAACATAATCAAGAACCTCGACAAGTCGTCCATTGGATTGTTAAGCTTCAGCCAACGGAAACTGTTCTCATACGAGGACTTGCAGACCAACCTAATTCCGTCCATCTTGCATAACTTGAATGATTTCTTGAAATACAATGACTTTATCAAGTTTGGAAAGTTCAATTGGTTTATTAAAAGGACGATTCCGCTAGACTCAATGATATTGCTTTTTGTCATCATGTGCGTGAAACTCAAGTACAACTATATCGGGATAAGGGAGCTATCACTCTTTGTTGGGTTGATAGACAAGACTTTATTCATTCTCAATCGAAAATATTTCAAGAACGAGAAGTACAAGAGAATGCTATCTTTGACAAATATGACTTGGGAGTATATTGTGAAGACTTTTGAGATCCAACGCCGAATTTCGGCGTTAAAGAAAAATGCAAACGAGTGCGTGTTTCAGTTCCTAGACCACCAAGTTACCGGGATGCTGAATTTGACTGAACTTTTCTCCACCATGGATGTACCACAGCCATGGATGACAATCGGCGGTCATTTATTCACATGTGAACACATTAAGGATTCGGATCACCAGCATCCCAGAAGTTCTAGACAACCAAACCATGATATAAACCATATTAACGACTTGATATCGTATGCTCCTGAGCACAATTGTGAAACGAAAGCCGAAATTACTCAACTAAGACTGAAAATTTATTACGACTTGCTCAATAACTTCGTCGATACCAATGACTATTGCACATTCTACTCGTCGTTAGAGAAAGTTTTACAAGCCTTGATGGATTATGTTAATGAGAAGTAAGATGATTCAAAGAAACTTAGACAGAATTCATCTCTCAGAAGCATAAAGTTGCTTCCGGCATACCTTTGGTATCAATTCAATACTCTCGTGGCTGCCTTGGTTACCGAAATTTGTGGCCCCAAAACTATAAATCACCTGACTTGATATTTCATTGAAAGAGCTATAAATTGAAACAAAAAAGAAACAAAGAAAAAATCACGCGGTGAATATTCGATGGTTTGTTACCTATGTGGACCGAAAGCTTTTGAAATCGTGATCAACCTTCCCCGCAATGAATCAAGGCTCTTAGAGAACTCGTGGACGGATTTATAAGGGACATCACGATCGAGAAAACAACGGACGAAAGCAGGCTCCTCATGGGACTCCAACTTGCGATAAACCCTTTCCCACATATCCAAAACGTATTGTGCCCCGTGTATCGTCTTAAGTTGACGTGCCTGTTTTGCAGGGGAGATACTAATGTATTCCACTTTCTCGAGGGAGTTCAACACCTTTTGCAAAGCCCTGGAAACTATTTTGACTGCTTCGAGTTTTGAATTAGTAGTCTCCTCACTGAAGTGGAAATGAGCAGGACGGCGAAATCTGCTGCTGAAATATTCATCGGAGTACTGTTCGAAGAAGCACGCGTCCTTGGGACTGAAGTAAGCGTCAAAGATTTCCTGTTCTTCTGCTGTAACTTCTAATCCTTCTTTAGTACACGAGAAAAGACCACGTCTGATCAAAGGGGGTGGGTTCTGAGCGTTACTGTCAGTAATGTTCTGGCCATCGTCTTTTATTGGAGCAGCAGTAGCGACCAATGCGAAAATTGACACCATGAAGCAAATCAAGTTTTGAGGAAGCATGATGAAGAGTATGAAAAAGCTGGTGTTGAAGACAAATTGAAGAAATGAGATACCTATTTATAAGTTTCCCAGGGGAACTCAAGCATGGCGGCTGACTAAGATTTTGGGGCCATTGTTTATCTAGTACAATGGCCGTTGTCATATTGAAAAAGGAAAGTAAAGACAACGGTTCAGGTATTGTTTTTGAAGCCTTTCTAGAAATTCTTTGAGGTTATTTCCAATAATACTAATGATGTTGGTGTTGGTGGTGGAAAAACAGCTCATTGTGGTTTCAAGCTCCCAGGAAGGACTCAATGTTTCGATAACATCAGCAATCTTTCACAAGAAGAACAGTTCTGGGGCCATACAAAAAGAAAGAACATGGGGACTAGAATGTGCATAAATTAGGGTGGCGCTGAACAACGCCCGGAACAACGCCCTTCATACATCGCATTGTTAAGGGTAGCCAATTATCTTTAAGCAATTATAATCATATGGTGCTGTTTCGAGACAATGGGGCTTGTGAATTTTTCTTTTCAGGACAGGGCCAGACTAAACATATCTTATCTTGACCTGGAAAATCTCATTATAAAGAAAACCGACTTCAGAATGCTGTCATTCGAGGCATGGATTATTCTGTCATCAGTCCAGTCCGTTGTCGTGAGATGTACAGATATGATAATGTGAGAAATTCGGCATTCGCCGGGGTTCTTTATTTGCTCATACATGTTTTTATTGTCCATTACTTCATGGATACTATGGGACAACCGGACAACCATTCTGGACCCATAAAACACAATGCATGTATCAAATCATACAATGGGATCTTGCCTAACTGAGGTGCGAAGATGAAATCAACAACAATAGCACCACCCGGCCGAGTCCGGTTCTCACATCCATTCTGGTACTATCCTTTGAAAAAAGAAAAAAATGGCACCTCCCTTGTTGTTTTAAACGAGAGAAATGGGAATCTGAAATTATTTTTTAAGAGACGCGTAGATGGATGTCCATGGATTGTTTACAGTACGCGAGTAGAAAGCCATCATGTAGTTTTATTTTCCTATTTTTTTTAAGAAACAAAAAAAAAAAAAAAAAAACAATTATATTACAAGACTCCGCTATAAAAACGACACAAAAACTTAGAAACTGGAACAATATACTCGGGGGATATGCCTTTTTAATGTCTAACAAAAAAAATAGGAATCAGCACATCCTCTAGCCTACGAGTACCATAATTTAGCACGTGCGGGTCAAAAGAGCTGCGAATGGACTCTTTTGAGTACAGATCGTCCATGGAGTTTTTAAAAATTGATGAAAAATCACAAAATGATGATTTCCGGAAGTGTCTAACATTTTACAACTTCCCTTTTTCTTGGGTGCTGTTAACTTTCCTCCGATATTTTCTGGCACAACAAGGTTGTATAGTGTAGTGGTTATCACTTTCGGTTTTGATCCGAACAACCCCGGTTCGAATCCGGGTACGACCTTTCTTTTTTTGGATGGGTTTTATATTTTTGCCAACCTATCGTCTTTGAACGTTATCAGCACCCCCAACGTAAATGTTCTTGGTCCCTGTTGATTTAAGAAAGGAAGGTGAGGGTGGTAATTACCCAAAACCAGCAACAGGGTTGTTGATAATATTATTGTTACTTGAATACACTTGCTACAAGAAAGTGCTGTTGCGCCGTGCATTTCGGCTATAGTGGGCAACTTGTTAAGATATGCATTGATAAAATATGTCCCTTGATATAACCCTTTGATGTATTAAAGGATTGATGTCTAATTATTCGTGAAAACTACCACTAAAGAAGCCACGAACTTTTTCAGTAGTACTAAGCGATCTCCACAATAGACCAAACAAAGAATTGATCATCAGGTTCAGTGGACTACTCCAGCAACGAGTATACCAACTCTGTCTTTCTTGGGAGAATGCAAAAGTCATAAGGTAGAATTCTTTCTAATCAACTACAATCACATCGTCTTTGTCCGATCGTCTGCGGTCTTTCGGCGTAGGAGACGATGTCACAAACAGCAGCTGTGACGTATCTCTGTCCGCTGTGGTTCTGTCTGAACTCAGACCAAGTCGAAACTTCAGAAGATCTGAGTCAGAGGTGTTTGACGAGTTGTACCCCAACTCCGGTTTCTTAGGCCTGGACGAATTTGTCGCCGCTGCCAATTCCTTCTTCTCTAAGAATGAATTAAGTTTCTTTTTATTGGGCGACGTCGACCTTTTGAGTGCTGATCCGCCGACAGAAGTAGGCTCCTTGGTGGATTTAGGAGGTGGTGTAGAAGGAGGGAGCACTTGAGGTGCTGAGTCAAGATTTACCAGGTTTGCGCGAGATTTATCGGGAGATTTTTCCGTTGCATTGTGAACCGCCGTCTTCAACTTAGACTCCAATCTGAGTTTGGAATTTTGGCCAAGATTCAGTTTCAACGACCCGTTACGCAGACTTTGGGCTTTTCCCGAGTTGTTTCTCAGGGGTTTCTGCGAGTTTCTTCTCCTCAACTCACCAAAAATAACCTCCTTGTACAAAAAGAGATCAGTGATGAAGTTTTTCTGGAGAGTTTCCGTGGCCATGTTGAATGCATGCACGCTTTTGCCTTCGATTTCGGCCGCCCCGCTCTTGGGCCTCAAAACCAACGCTCCAAATTCACGACAGAGCCTTTCTTGTAAAGAAACACTCAATTCTTCGTTTTTGGAGCTGATGATTTGCACTAGACGGGTCAAGTGCGTCAAGAGCGCATCAAGGGTGGCCAAGTTACACACGGGCAACTCAGTTAAGGTGTTTTGCAACCCAGTGACTCTTGATTTGTCTGCATTTGGCTCGTCACTACCCACGGCGTAGCTCAGATAGAGAGTTTTGATCAAATCGAAGAAGGTGTGCGACACAATGGAGTCGGGCAATTCCATGAAGTAAAGTTTTACTACATTGGTGACGGTCATAGGTTTTGCACTTCTCAAAATCAGTAAGATTTGTTGCGGGTCACTTTGTTCATTCAATTGCAGTCTGAGCTGGTGCACCTTGGAAAGGTGAACGGGCTTGGTCCAGAGATCCACACGTTCTTGGTCATGCTCCAAATCTGGATAGAGCGAGTCAAGGTACGAGAGCACCACCTGGATCAACAACGGCACTGCCTTCTTGTCCAATCTGGCCTTGACATTAAGGTCCACGCCGAAATTCTGCTTGATGTTGGAGTTGTAGTAGTTGTCGTACAAAGTGACCCGAGGCGAGAACTTTCCCGTGGCATAGTTTTCAATCAAGAACTTGAGGTCGGTGGGTGGATGCATGGTTTCTTCTACAATGAGTAACTTGTCGCACGAGTGTTTCATCGAGTTGATCTTGTTGGAAAATGCCGATATGAAGTCAAACGTAGCCTTTTTGACTGCCTTCAACCGGTCCATTTCGCACTTTTGCATGAACGCCAAATGGTCCATGACGGTTTCTTCAAACTCGCACCTGACCGCGTCCAAAGCTTTGGTGGAGTCATAATACTGCGCGTCCAAAGAACTGACTTCCTTGACAAGTTTGGCATACTGAGATTTATCGTTATAGTCCACCGCAGCCACACCCATGGCCTGTTTCATGTCCTCGATATAGTTCGAGAGCTGGTTGGCACGGATGCCC
The DNA here is from genome assembly GCA_030572615.1 of Metschnikowia lachancei. Lineage (NCBI taxonomy): Eukaryota > Fungi > Ascomycota > Pichiomycetes > Serinales > Metschnikowiaceae > Metschnikowia > Metschnikowia lachancei. Next base: position 12,098 of record JAJMAK010000166.1, on the reverse strand, counting down.
AGGGCCGCAAGGGGGTCGTAGGCCGAGGTCTTGGCCAGCTTCGACATATCAAAGTCCGAGAGCTTGGTGAGTTCAAAAACAACCGGTTTCCACTGGTACAAGAACTGGGATGAGTTGATGAAGCTTTTGGTAGCACTCATGGACCCTATCAACCGGATAAAGCCGTGCGTGACCAAGTCCTGGCCAAAGGACTCGGCCTTGGCAACACTGCCGCGTAATTCGGGCATGTTGTCAAGAAGCCACTGTGAAATAGCACTGCCCGAAGAAACGTTATGGTATGTGCCAAGAATGGGTACTTTATGCGAGGTCATTTCGATGCTGCGGATGATGTCGGCAAGGAGTTTCTTGGTAGATCCGAGCCCGTACACGGCGCCTCCAAAAGTATATGTGTTTTCATCATCGTCGTCGTCGTCGTCAGATGCATCCAGGCCATCCAGATCGTCGCCCAGAGCCTCGGCGATCGACTGGTGCAATTCTTCCTCGGTATAATGGGTCTTGAAGTCCTCCACCACGCGGCATTTGTTGAAATACTTCTTCTGCAACCGGTCCAACTCTGCCTTGCTGGCGCTGTACTTCTTATATTTATCCGTCACTACCTGTTCCAGGTACCCGATCCTCAGTTCATGTTCCTTGCACCATTTGGTGAAGGGTTGCAAGACTAACTCGCGGATACTGGCGGCTATTTGCGTGTGCACCTGACCCTGTCTGGCAAAGTTACTGGTGACCTCACTGAATGCATTTTTCACCGTGGACACGTAATCGTCGTCGTTGTGGCGCTTGCTCAAAAGTTTAATGGAACGCGGCCCAGTTTCTAGGTCGGTGCCATACCTGAGCTCCAGCTCCATGCGTTTGGTGAAAAGAGCGATAAAATCGTCGTTTTCCTTGACTCCCTCGTAAAGCTGGTCAAAAAGGACCTCGTGGCCCGAGTGGTAATCTTCTGTCCAGAAGGAATCGGCAAAAGACATGACTGTGGGATTTTGGAGTTTTGGAGTTTTGGAGTTTTGATGTTTTGATGTTTTGATGTTTTGGGTTTTGATGTTTTGGGTTTTGGGTTTTGATGTTTTGGGTTTTGGTGATAGTTTTCTTTAAGAAAAAGCAATGTAAAGGAGAGCTTTTTGGGATAAAAGAAGCGTTGGGAAGATCTGCTTCGGTGCGGCTTTATAAGGTTTAGCACTGAGTCCAAGTGTTTGACGCAGGGGCGATTATCTTCGTGGCTGGCTAGGAGCGTCCTTAGCAAACACCCATACGGTAGTGGAGGTAGGATTTCCTGGGTATGTCGAGCACGTGACTGGCCTTCCCAAATTGGCGTTCGCGTATGAGGTGTCCTTTCTGCGGCTCAAGTATGCAAGACGCGTGTGTGTACTTCTGTTGTGTCTGGCGGTGGGTTGGGTTGTTTCTGGTATCTTTTTTCTAGCATCTTCTTTAGTCTCTATTGCTCTGGCTCTGGGAGTATCGGTATTTCTTTGCCTTGACTTTTCAACAAATCACCCCTACCCTTCACTAAAAACAATGGGAACACTTTGCAAGTGTCATATGCAGCATGACGTATTTAGCAACCATACGAGACTTTGCGTGTAACGTACAGGACTGAGTCACTCCCACCCAAGCATTACGTATTGTGTGTGCTACTCCTCCTCCACTATTTCAGTGAGGAAGTTGTAGTACTATGGAATTCTGCATGCTAGTTCCTCACATAATATATTTCGCTTTTACCCAAGCTTCATATTATCAGCTTCATAATATCATATGTGCTTGAGGGCATTTCTGGGGATTATAGCTTGTAGCTGATGAGCAGATACGTGCACACCTGTACAAGGCTTGGTTGAGAAAGACCAAGTCAACACGCGCGCGGCGGTGTTTATTATGCAACATCGGTGTTTAGCCGAATCAAACTGGATCTGACACCTTTGGTAAAAAAGTGGGCTATTTTAATTGGTCAAATGTTATTGTAACTTTTTTTATAATGGGAAATAAATACCAAGCTTTAAGATGCATTTTGGGAGGGTGAATTTCCACAGAAATGGTTTTTGTCGCGACTGCCAGATGATGGAACTAAGCAAAAATCCTGATCACAAGTATAGTTCCTGCACGACTGAATATTACAAAATCTTATTAAAAGGATGTATTCCAGATACATTTTTACATATGTATGCTATCATTAAGTTTGACCAAGTACGTAAATATAGTAAATAACTAAATGTATAGCCTACTGGGCACTTTCCTCCGACTTCTGTGGTTAAAAAGGGTCCCTTCTCGTATTTTCTGGACTTATTTCAAGGTGCATTAGTGTCCTTTACAGCGTCCAAACTAAAAGAAGCCATTCACCAGCTTCACCTGATTTAATACTCTGAAGGATCGGGCAGTATCAAAACTGATATTAGCACATGAATTGGGGGTGGGGATGTTTGCTATACTTCAGTTAGCAGTAACACAAACAGTTATTACGAAGAAGCAATGTTTGTCATGAAATATAAATCCCTTTAGTTCCCGTTCTTGGAACGAAACATAACCTCTCTTGTATCTTTCCAAGGTATTTATCACAATGCCTTGTTGTTTATTTTGCTCTAGATTTCAAGTCTTTGTTAGAATTAGTGATGGCCAGCTCGTCTCTGGATACTCATTTTGCTTCAACAACCAATACGCCGATAACACTGCAAATAGTACAATTTTGCCACCCTCCGAATAATACCAATCGACTTCTCTTTCCCCCAAAACACTGGACCTTCTGCCTAAAAGTGTATGTAAATACTTGGTCTTAGTGTTGAAGGTGAAAGCATTGAACCTTAATCTAGTGCTTACACAAAGGTATCTGATGGGACTAGGTATGTATGAACCACTACACTGGGGAAGGAATTTCCGATATACCCCATAACTCTAGTGTCTGTCGTCCACCACATACACCCTAAGATATGTTCTATCAAGCCTTCAGAATGGATTAACAGAATCAACTTTCGAGCTCAGCACTAGTTGAGCGGTATCTAAGAAACACGCAAGCTGGAGCGGATATCACCTCTGTTCATGGAATAGCGTTTACGGGGCTAGTCCGGGTCGATATTGAAAAAGTCCCAATTGTAGTACAATCCGAACTCTTACTAGCGAGATTCCCAGATGATACTCAATGAGATTTCTCTATGTAAAGCGGTTATTTCGCCCCATAACACCATAGATCTTTCACCCAAACAGAAAGGCCGGCGTTACTTATAGTCCTGAAAGGAACCGTGGACGCACGTGATTGTTTGTCTCGTGGTGTTGAGCGATACCGGCCTATACACAGGTCGGTCAAAAATCAAAAAGAAAAAAAAAAGAAAAAAGAAAAAAGAAAACGTGGGTATGCCAAATAAATCGAACGTCAATCGGTTTTCGGAGCATTGGCAGATGCATATAACACATTTCCGCTTGTTTTGTCAAAAAGAAAACACCTCTTTTTTTCATGTGGAGATACTTTTGTGGATACACTCTTTCTTTCTTTCACTTGGAATCGCGCCTACGTTAACTGTGCGCTCTATAAGTACGCACACCAAAAGCAAGAAAAATCAGCACAAGACGAAAATTGGAAGCTTCAGGTAAACAAAAAAACACAAGTCAAAGTCGATAAAAAAACTAGTTTAAACAGCGCAGCAATATAATCTCGTATATGGTCTCCCACTACACTGCCCAGTGTGGTTCTAAATGGCTGCAACCGAAGGATGCTCATTATTTGAGGACCGATTTGGAAATATGAGTTACTCTTCACGATATTTTTAGTACCCCTCAATTTATTTCAACTGGGGTTAATTTTACATATATACATATATATTGTTTTTTGACAAAAAGGGACCTCTACACCTTATTTACACTATTATGAATTTATGATGGGTATAATGTGAAGATTTTCCTGTGATTACGTTCAGCCACGAAGAAAACACTGTTTTCCATGCGGAAATGTTTTCGCTTTCAGCCTGTTAGCAGAATTCTCTTAAAAATGAATACAACAAGTCTATTTTTTAAGACAATCTTAGTTAGGTCGAACAACAATCCAGTTACACGCTACTCATTCGCCGAAAAGTATTCGAAGTCTTAATGTTATCACGCACACCTCAACCCAGGCATTTTTAATGGTGAAATGATTATTCAGGTGGTTAATGGTTTTTAAGGGTGGTTGTAACAGTAGTATGGTAAGCTTCATTGTGAAGAAAACCTAGTAAATCATTCCCAGATAAACGGGGAGGTTAGCATACATGCTTCGGTGTAAAAAAACATCCACCTTCAAGCAAGCAAGAAGGTGCTTGCTGTATTATCAGGAGCACCCCCGTTAATATGCAAGGAAGTGTGCGCATCTTGAGTACACAAGCCTTCTAACGATATAACTTCATGGCGAGACAGTCCAAAATATTGTTAATTTCTTTATAATGAATATCTTTAGGGGTTCTAAATAAAGCGCATCTTTGTTTGAATTATAAGTAGATCAACTCTCCTGTCAAAAGCTATGTGAACGCTATTTGGGCATACCTCGGGTTGATACGTCTGCTGCTTGGGTGTGAACTTCCATCATTGCCTCGAGTTCAGCATACGAGAGTCGGTGAGACTTCATTTTTTGCCCATTAGCTCTCTTTTTCACCTTTCAAAAAGAAGTACAGCACATAACAGGGCTGAACAGCCTTTATAAGTACGCGAAGCAACCCCCAGAAAAAGATTTGTTACTGCGGGTTGGAATAAATAAGATATAGATATCACAGCACTATTTCGTTATTTCATATTTCAAGATTTGCTTCCTACTTCAAGACAAATTCATGAGACTTTCTTATATGCGTATCAAGGTCATAATTCGAGGTTCCGGCTGACCATTTGTTTTCCAAACCGCTTATACGCCCGAGACGGATATAGCTATATATGGTTATAACGATAGCTGACCCCAATAGTCGATATCGTTATAAACATAGTACAAAGTAATAAGGGCACATCGCGTGTGCTATTGTGGCGTCATTCGCTTCGTGTATTTGGCATCGTTGGCCCGTGTATTTTAACGGGTAATTTCTTCCCTGGGGTGCATACTACTTCTTCGACTTTAATCAAAAGATGTAATTTTCTACAGTTCCGAGTTTAATGGTCTGGCGTACCAGAGTTGATCCATAGTTAGTTCTATTGTTAACTATATTGTCAAGGCCATCCATTAGTAGTTTAGATAGAAAAGTGCCAAGAATATTGTTAGAAATTCCCTTCATGCTCATAAGGCTAGAAACATCTTTTAAATGTGTTCAGAGGCGGACGGGATCACACCACACAAAAAAAGGCCACACTTTGTTCGTAACCAGGTCTAATTAGGAAAGACGTAAAAGGCGTGCGCGCACAATTAAGGATGAAACGGGAAAAAAAAGGACGACACACATATCGTAATTCATGGGGCTTGTCTCGCTCGCTGCGCTCGCTGCACTCCCTCAATTCCCATTTCTCTAGCCGGAAAACACCCTTCTTCAATTTGGATTAAAAGTCGGATTTTAGGTAGGTACCGCTCGACAAAAGAAAAGCAGTACTTTAACAACACTCAATCAGAACAAAACCCACCAAACAGTTGAAAAATACCATGAATCTTCGACCTACATATGGGGTACTGCATACCGCCCGGTCTCCCGCCCCCGGCTTTCTCGTCTCTGCACCCACACATTTGCCGCATGCTTGCTGTATGGTGAGGTGAGCAGAGGTTTCTAATTTCTCTGCCATGCACGTCTTCGCACCCGAGCAAATGTGCCTGTTTCACATTTCTGACACCACCACTGGGCCTCGTTTCACATTTCTTCCTTCCACACATACACTTTTTTTTTGCTATTCACCATTACATTCTCTTACTCAGCCCGTATCCCTTTATTTATACTGCCATAGGGCTTTTTTCTCCATCAAACAAAAACAACCCGGAGACACCAAGTCGCAAAGACAAAGCCGTCAATTTCTGCTCTTCAATTACTCCACTAATTTCGCAATGTTGCCTTCTACCACTGCTCCCTCTACTCCACCCAGACAAAAACGGGCCCTGTTCTCTGGTCCATATACGCCCAAATCTTCAGTTTCACGGCCTAGGAAAGGATCTACTAGTCGTGGGATACTGTTACGGACGCCCAAACAATCGCCCTTCATTGATGCTGGTGATTCGTGCGATGCCCCTCATTATGCCATGCCAGAAACGATGAAAGCTTCGAAATTCTCGCTTTTTCATTCTTCAAACGATGTTTCCACCTCTGCTCCATCTCCCCAGACGCCCCAGACGCTTCCAGGACTATCTCTATTTCTTCCCACGCCGCTGACGGTAGGTACGGGCCGAAAACCCCGCCCTGAACACCCCCAAATGCGTCCAACGGTCAAATCCAAGCAACTACTAGAAAAACTCCAGGCGTTATCTCTGCTGCCCGTAGAGGAACACACTCCCAAGAGGTCGGGACAACTTTTACGTGCGCCGTCACTTTTTCCTGGCTCTTTAGACACGCATACTGATGTGGTTACATCAAACGCTTCTTCAAAAGAACATTCCGGTCATTCTAGCAACACTTTTTTCAACCGGCCGGAGCCTTCAGGTTGTGAATTGGCAGGAATGTCGCTCTTTTCGACACAGCCTCTCAAGCAGTGCTCGCCAGACTTACACGAGGTGAAAAATACGCCCCGTACGCCTTCACAGAGCCCAGTTCTTGAACAAAAACCCCAATTCGACCTGTTTGTGGATTCCGTAGACCCCATTCAAATTGTCCACATTGAAGATCTCGCGAAAATCCCCCGGGCCAAGATCCCTAACCCATTTCTCGATCACAAACCAGAGGGAAAATCCTTGGGTTCGACAAAACAGGTTGACTATTCCACACACATGGAAAAGTTCAATTCTCGTACGGGGGAGAGAATAATTGAGCCGTTGTCTGAAACACAGCGGAAATTCAAGCCCAGGAAGTTGGATTTCACGCTGGCCGTGAACTCCCCACCCATGCCTGATTATAAAATGGCCAACAAGTACGTGGAGAGTAATATTGGGAGAAACTTCTCTATGGGAGAACCTCGCCCTAAAGGGGGTCTTGATTTTGAGATATTCACTGACCAGGAATGATGACTGCTCGTTGACGAACTATTTTTTTCTTTATTGTGGGCATGTCTAGTTGAATGTGATTTGTGTACTATTGAAGTTTCTGGGTAATGGTTTTCTGGGACGCTTCAACCCCATCGGGTAATTAATGGGGGTATTTTATTGCTATTGTGATGCTGAAAACTAGCAAGAGTCGATCATTCATCCATGGCGATGTTCACAAGGTTCGAAACTAAATAACTGTTTGAAATAGTAATTCAATTTGAATCTTTGTGATTTATCAACACCACGGCATAGCAGATATTAGATTAGAAGACAATCGGACTTTTCATGAGATGAATTTCTCTTGCCATAAAAAAAAAAAGAATTAGAGAAACACAACGAATTGGCACAACTTAATGTAATTGCTCTGACCCTCAGGGAAGGAATAGACATTGGTTGCGACTTGCCTTTCAAACTTGGGAGCCCATATGTAGCGTCCCCATGATGCATTTTTAGTTCACAATGAAAGGAACATACAAGTAATAACTGAGTCCCAAAAGTGGCTTCGTCGTTACTTATTTTTCCTCTTTTCCGATGACGTCTCTTGTTCACTGTCGTCCGGGTTTTAAATACAATTGATTATGACGGCATTAAAAGGTGAAACCCTCACAATACCCCTGTATTCATAACCAATTTAATTGCGTCGGTACTTCTTGATGTTGTCCCAACCAAGTGAATTTGCATTAGGGAGTTTTACAACCTCGATTTGGTTCAACATACCTGGCGAATTCTTGTCCGGGTATCTTGCAATGTAGCGCACCGGTTCACTCAAAGAATTTGCTTCGTCACCATCATCTCCCCGTAATTCACATGGTAATTTTTCCATGATCTCTGGATAGTCTGACGGAAGCAGGAATCGGGCCGATAAGTCTGCCTTCATTAGTTCAGTGAGTTCTTCGGATCTCGAAGGCGGAGCGCCCGTGAGAGATTGTGTATCGGCATGCTTGGCCAAAAGTTCCGCCTTCTTAAGTTGTAAGTTGTGATTGCGCTTCTTCAGATACATCTTTTCGAAGTCAATCATCTTGAACTTGTAGAATGCGTCCCATGTATCTTTTGAGACATCTCTATACGCATTAACCAATAGATTAAAGAGCGTATTGTTGTGAAGCATTTCCAAGTTCTCGAAATCCTCAACGAATCGGCGCTGGCGTTCAACGACAATTTCCACATTCTCGTGGGAGAAGTACTCATGCACCAAGCCCTTTATAGCAATGTCTCCCCTTTTACGCGTTGGTTTAGTAACCTTGTTTGCCGCAATATGGGTGTTGGAGTTAGATGTAGGTGCAGTATCAGGAGTGAAGCGCTTGATTTTGTTGATTTTGTTGACTAAAGCCGCATCCTTATAATTACCTGAACCAGGACCACGGTAACTCTTGAAGTAGTAGTACTTGAAGTGATATGCTTCCTGGTCAGTGTTAGATAGAAGTTGATACAATTGTTTGGGCATATCTGAAGGCTTTTTCCCCTTTGCACGCAAGCCATCTAAATGAGATTTGGTGGGGTTGTAGAGAGCGTTTTGTTGGGCGCCCATCTCCTTATTGGTGACGAAGTAATTTGGCACTTTGCAAATAGAATTGACATTGAACTCTGGAATAAGGCCGCATCCTGGTAACACATTCTCCGTGACGTCCAACTGGTTTGGGTCTACGTTCCCCACAAACTTCTTTTGGCGGCCCAAGGGTTTCCTCAGCTTTTTCAGCCGGTCCAGGTCTTCGGAAGACAGCGGCGGACTTGTCGACGCGTCGTACAGGGTATAGTTGCTGGAGATTGTGAGGAGTTCTCGCTCGTGTGCACTCAAAGAAGTGCCGTATACTTTCCTGTAGTTGCCCTCATGTTTGTAAACATGAAGTTTAGTAAGAGGGGTAAGCGAGAGAAATGTGGCATGATTTAATGGGAGCGATTCCTCCACAGCGCCATAGTTGGGGAAAACTTGGGATATGGTGATGGATTCTTCATCCAGCGACGGTTTCACTGGTGCACTAGAGCTGTCCACGGACATGGCATCTTCGGTGATGGCAAGTATTGACGACTCTTCCAGTAAAATCAGGTACAATTTAGCCAATTCAATGTAAAAAAGCGTGGTGTTTTGCTCGGCGGGTAATATGAGCTCCTTCTCCACGAGCATTTCGTTTAGAGCTTCATTGGAAGTGCACAAAAGCTCCAGTTTAGGCACCCCCGATTTGCGAGTGAGTCTGGTGATCACCTGGTAGGAGGATGGGAAGTTCCAAGCACCAGCCAAGTCCTTTACCAACACATATTGTGTATTATTATACGTGAAATAGGGCACCCTAAGGGAAAAATCATGGGGAAGTGTCTTTTGTGCAGGTGGTCCCATAGGAACGTTTTCTCGGAGTCGGGAATAAATTACAGTTTGGGGAGCAGCATCCGGGAACTTCACCGAAAGAGACATTTTGTAAGGGGGTGGTACTTTGATGTGTAGACAAAATATACAAACTATACGGGGTATGTTTTGGAAGTTGAGGTTGACTTTTGATAGTGCGGACGGGTGGTGTACGGGTGTGCGTATATAGAATGGGCCCGGCTATTAGGTGATACTTCCCCACAGGGAATATAGTGTTTAGGCCTTTGGCGCTGACTGTCTTAGTTTTAAGTTGTACTCTTTAGGACTGGACCAAGTGGAGGATGGGTGCAAGTATCTCTTGTGTGTGGTGAGGTATAGAGTGTATCTTGGATAGGGCCTCAATTTTTACAGAAATACAACTGGCGTATGTAGAATTTGGCGTAGAAGAAAAGTAGAAAAGTAGAAGAAAAACCAGTCATCATTTTGTATGATACTTCTAATTGTTGTTATGTGCAAAGACCAGCCAAATGAGGTATGAATACTTGAGAACTTGGTAAACATGTTTGAAGATGGCACAGGTGTATGGATTATGGATAACTGGTGTACTGATTGTATGTTGTATTTTAAAGTCACGTTACTTGTCTATACAATGAAGCATGCTAAATCTTCTTTAGAAATGGGTCGTCCGGTGTATTGGCCAAGCTGCTGTTAAATTACGATTTTTATAAACAAATAGGGCTGATTTTATAAATTTGTGAAGAAAATGATTTACAAATGATTTATATTTTGTTCATCAATAATGGCATAGTTGGATGAAACAACTATAATGGTATAAAAATGCAAAAACTCAAAAAACTCAAACATTATTATACAGCAATATGAAAATTCTTCAAAATAACTATTACTACAGTTAAAGCATTACCCGTAGTCCAGAAATTTCTTAAAGAACAGGACTTTTCAATACAAGCACTACAGTGTGGAAGGGTTGTGCAGTATATGCACCCATCCATATTTAAAAGAAAACCTACAAAGATGTATTTATTCACCAAATCGAACTACCTAGCATTCAGAAATCATACAACACATCATACAATATCATAGAACACAGGGGACACATCATACAACACATCATATGGACCATCGTTATAATCAGGTTTGCTGCGGCCCATTCGTACTCCTATGAAAGAAACGAACCAAGAATAAACCGCAACACATGACAAATTTAGGAAAAGTCTTGGCTCACTTACACCATATAACCTTAGCAAGACTCTAATAGTTTATAACCCCGCCTTGGGCCGTACAGGAATGCCCCGCATCTATAGCCCATGTCCACCATGACTTCAATACAGTCACCAGTGGAGAAAAGAGAGAGGAGAGCAGAAGAGAGGAAATAAAGAAAAATCTCGGACCCCGACACCCGAAATAGGCAATTGTGTCTTTGCAGTATCCGAGGCTCAACTCCAGTGTATAATACAAAAAAACGTGGTTGATCCTTCACTTCCGTCTACTTTATGCACTCAGTGGTGGGGCTCCTCGGACAAAGAACGTGCCGAGGAAGTCGACCCCCACTCACGTATTCCAGGATAAGAATGCAACACCATCTAAATTCAATTATGAATAAACGTGTAAACGGAAAAGGACGCCAAGATTTCCCACATCGCCGACTTCAATATTCTAACCGAGGTTTTTTGGGGGAAAAACGACTATAGGTGCTTTTCCTGGTGCCATCTATTTCCTTGCTACCACGTCCGCGGTTTTCGCGGACCCACCCGCGGACCACCCGAGGTTGGTATATATAATACATCAGCTTAGGCCTCCCCCGATTCTTCGCCATTGTATCTGAAACAACACTCAGACCGATTACTTGTCAATTGCGTATTCTCTTACGAATCCCAGCTGCTTTTTTGTTTCTGTTGCGTGTTTCTTTGTTGTTGCTGCATGGAAATTACCCCACAAATCACTCCATCAACCTCATAACCACTCCATCAACCTCATAACCACGCTACAATTGTATTATTGATACTATTGATAAATGTCCTCGGAAGCCATCACCTACGAGGTCAGGGACCGGGTCACGGTAATCACGCTCAACCTCCCCGGTCAATTAAACGCCCTTGATGGAAAACAGTACCTTCAATTGGCAAAATATCTCCAGGAAGCAGACGAAGAAGAGGATTCCATATGCACACTTATCCAATCGTCAGGACGGTACTTCTCTGCCGGGGCCAATTTTGCTGACCCTGCCTTGATCAAAGCAGATCCCTCAGTGCTTTTGTCTCACGAGTACTGGCTTCAGAACTTCACTGGCCGGAACGTTTACCTCACAGATTTGTGCCATAATCACTCCAAGGTTTTGGTTGCTGCACTCAATGGCCCGGTGATTGGGCTCTCAAGTGCGTTGGTGGCGTTCTGCGACCTTGTGTATGCTATTGATGAAGAAAAGGTGAATCTTTTGGCTCCATTCTCAAACTTGGGCTTGGTTGCGGAAGGAGGCACCTCGGCCACGTTGTTTTTGCGCTTGGGGTGGTCCAAATCCGCCGAGGCGTTGTTATTTGCCAAGCCCGTGAGCGGCCACGACTTGAACCGATTGGGCTTCTTCAATCGAGTGTACACTGGCAAAAATTATACCACCGAAGAGTTCAACAAGGTTGTGTTTGAAGATGTTGTTGGAAAGTTCGACGGGCTTTACGAGCCATCAATATTTGCCAACAAACAACT
>JAJMAK010000165.1:0-34114 GCA_030572615.1 Metschnikowia lachancei | reverse complement strand
CAAAGAACTTACTGTATTTGAAGGAAGGGCAACTATTCTTTTGTTCGTGGATGAAGGCATTGCTATAGAGGAAGCTTTATTTTACGTCATGGATTAACTGAAAACTTAGCAAATAGACAACCCATTTGTTTTGCGATGAGATTAAATTTCGGGATCGACAATTAATTTATCTTAGGGCCAATTCAATTTCAAAGGAGGAGCATTATTGACACAAGAGATTTCATTAGTGCGCTCAGAGATTGATTTTTCTACGGGGCGATTTGGAGCTACGAGAATTTTTTTTCTTCGTGAAGGCATTTCATTGTTTCGACGGGGTAGTCCATGGTCTGACTAACACGAATAAGTCTTAAAGATCCTGAAATGTGCACATTTGCAGAATTCCGATACTTTCTGGGGTGTATTGGAAGGTGGAAAAGTCTTAAATACTGTAGGTTTAGATCTTTCGCTTAATAAAGAATTCTTGGAGCAAACCACTCTAAATCACTATATGTGTGAATGAAGGGAAAACTATTTCCTCACCCAAAACGGGAGTACTTACCGATTTAACTAGAAAAGGACTTAGATATCTAACCTCGGTGTCATTTTCCATTGCCACGTTCGGGAAACGCATGCACTCACTATTTCTCGAAAACAAACCCATCTCTAGGTCGAAGCCTTTCTAGATTTTATTTACTTTTATTGATATTTTAGTTTGGGGAATGGCTCGAGAGACGCCGTTTATATTACAGGATATGGAGCCGACTATGATACTAGTGTAGTCAATAATTTCGGGACGTATGTCTCAAAATACTCGACAAGGGTTTTTGTGCATTGAGAATATAACCCCATTTCCTCAATATAATATCGGGAATCTGGATATCGACATCCCGTACTTAGCATGAGGACAGGGAAAGTTTCTAGTGGTTAGTAATTCTCAAATCCCCGAGTAAGATCCTGTAGTGAGTCTATGAGTGGCATTTGGCTTCGTGGAACCATACAAATTTTAAGTCGGTATTCCACTACGTTAAAGAGTTTTCAAGAACTCCTGACACAAAGACTATTGGACCTTGGAACCTACCCCGATCTCTAAACTTAATCCTCTTTTTCCTCGAGGGCAATTTTTCCCTATTTGAAAAGCTTAAGCGAACAAAAAGAGTTTTGCGTCAAATTTATTATAGCTGTGATTTATGACAGCATGTGCATTACTTTTAATTACCAATTTCGGACTTAAAACCCAAATTTTCAATCAATAACTTTTGAGATGATTCTGGTGTTGATGTGCGGGGAAGTGAAATGATCGATTTATTTGAAACCGAGTCATGCATACGGTGGCTTAACCGGAGGGAAAGGACGTTTGGAAAGCAAATGAGGCTCCCAATTTAGCCACTATTTTTTGAGCATACGCGTTTGTTTCTTACGTGGTACGCTCATTAAAGTAGGTAATGTGCCCTTAGCCCTTTATCCACGAGGAGGAAGGGCGGGACTATATAACGCATCACGGCGTACTCACGATAAAGACAGCGGCCAAAAGCACTGAGTGCGGGGCAAACACCGAGACATGAGAAGATACTAGCTCGTTCACGTAGTTCGACTAAGATATGCCTAGTGTAAGCAGATACACCTAGAGGCCCACTTCAGTGGGCCACGGCCATGACAGTAGCACCAACGATGCTGTTTAATTAATTGTTTTTGTATCCCACTATAATTCTATTATTTTAAAGAGACAAATATGGACAAAATTGCCACTTTAAATGCCCAAACAATCCCCAAAAATATATGACCCTTTTTATGTGAATGGATTCAACCAAAGTTCAAACACGTATGTATGCAAGAAATAATTGGTGTGGGTGTCGAGTCCTTCGAAGGTGTAATTCTGAAATAATCATGAAATATTTGTCCATTAATCGAAGACCAGAAACGAGACTTATAATTATATAAAATCGATATTTTCAATAATTTTGAACTATCAAATGTTTTTCTAAGGCAAGGGCTTCATGATTTGCTGAGTATGTACGCCCTTAAACAGTTAACATATAATTTGAAGCATTATGCTCGGTATTACTTGGTATTTTCAGGTACTTAAACTTCAGACACCATGCTCCAAAGTATTTGGTTGACCCTTTATCAGGGCTTAATATGATGTATTAAGTCCTCATGGTCTTTTATTTTGTTGTGTATGCAACAAGATCATCAGAATGCCAATTATAATAATGGATCATAATTTCATAACACACGTCAACCAAATACAAGAAGAAAATACATTGCTTTTTTTTTTTGTTTTCTCGACTCGGGGAATAGTAGATTTCATAAATGAGATGAAATACGGGGACTTGCTGACCGGCTGACGAATATAATATCTTCCAGAAATCAGCTTTGCAACGTAACATTTTTTTCTCGTTTACTTTTAGTTTTCGCGGCGCGTCTTATTGTAATTATTTCAACACTATTACATGATGCGTCCGATAAGCTTACACAGGCAAAGTTTCATAGTGGTTCCGACTTGTGAGTTGTCGTACGTTTACTGTGGATTTAGCTATGTAATTGATAGAGTACAAAAGAAAAAGAAAGAAGAAACAAAAAGTGTTTAGTATTTCTTTCTTCGATCAATGGAAAAATTTTCACTCCATGGTATCCGGAGTCGTGTCCGGATCATCCCGCGAAAATAAACCGGTTAACCAGAAACGTGAAAAAGCTAGCACGTCTTTACGTAGTACCAAGCGCAACTTGGTAGTCAAGTCCAATATTGTGGCCCCCTTGCTTTGAAAACATTAACTCACTGCCAAAACTTTAGAAATAAACAAATCCAAAACAAGCACTATCAATCAAGAAATAAAACGTTCAAATTCCCTCGAGAAAACCATCGTTCCAGTTAGATCGTTCAAATCTTGTATTCCTTTGTATTGGGTTACATCCAAACTCTAAAGGCCTCGACGCCTTGGCTTGGCACGGACTTTCGGCACACGCTCTCGCGCTGATCGCGCGGGCCCACAGATCAAGATTTTTCCCCATTCTTTAAATAGAGCCAAAATATTAAAAAGTGAGAGGAAATATCATAACATATATTTGCTTTTTTGGGAAGTTTTTCTAACCAAGAAAAGCTAATTTTCTACAAAAAAATCCAAAGCCGGCCGTTCCTTAGAAGAACGAGTCCTTTCTTTTACCTTATTCGTTCTCTCATGCAGCATGTCCTGTATCTAAGTAAACGGTCGCGTGGGTCGGACCAGCCGGCACACCATTCTTGATAAATCAACAAGTACTTTTTCTTGCATATTTCCGGTATATAATATAGTCCGGGCACACGCCCCAAAATTTTCCCCACCCAGTAACCCCCGGTTACGAGGTTTAGCACGAAAAAAGAAAAACCCCCATCCCAAAATGGGTATACGCGATTTGGCCAGTAAATTGGCTCATCATGTACGGCACCATATCTTTTTCTCAGTTCTTTTATTTTTGATGCTTTTGGCTTCGTTCTTTTTCTAAGCCTGAAAGATTACTGCTGCCTTTCAAGTTTCATCTGATGCTATATCGTGGGGAGTCTATGACCTTGTCTTTCCTGTTTCGGGATACGTGCCGCTGCGCATGGGCGAAACAAGACCTGGAGATAAGAATAGTAAATAAAACAAATAAAGAAACTCGCTCGCTCGCTCGCATTTCTTCTTAGATTCCTTCAAGCAACAACAATTTGATTATTGTTCCTTCAACTCCACTGGCGAAACAATGTTGCTGATTCGGGTGCGTTTCATTTATCTCGCTTTCCATTTCGCACTTCTTTCCATAGGATAAGGTCTAAGCTTTCTTCCCACCAAGCAGTTTTCCCTCAAGCAGAACATTTTTTGCGTCGCTAGTACAACATTATAGTTTCTTTAGTTTTCATTGTATTTCTTCGACTTTCATCCTGTGTTTCCCCTTATTTCCATTGGCACAGTCAGTTGTAGGCAAGAAATGTATTCTGTAGAAAATATATATTCACCGTATTGCAGCTTTTAAACCACGCGAACCAGAAGAGGAGAAGCGGAAAAGAAAACAAAAAAAAAAAAAAAAAAAAAAAAAAAAAAAGAGCCACACAAGTTTTTCTTTTCCTTTTTTTTTTTTTATTTCCTTCAGAAATACCACCATAAATCATAGCTCAAAAATCCCATATCAACTCCTACCTAGAGAATCTCTCTTTAAAACCCTCTCTATAAAATTACCTGCCGCCAAATTCCCTATAAAACTCCCCTCCATATGATGAAATTCCAGAAAACGAGCCAGCGCAAACATAGCTCGCTGCTGCTCAACTCACAGGCGACTCTGATCCCCGAAAAATTCGATCTCGACCAGATTTCGCCAGAACTCGTGCCCATCGTCACGTTGCTTTCAGCCCAAACCCATAGGCGGTACCATGAAGGCACGTTTATGCTTTATAACGATCTAAATGGAGACGGCAATTCTGCGGAACGTGAATGGAAGGAGGTTTATGGAATCTTGACAGGAAACCAGCTCGCGTATTGGGATGCGGCAAATTTGGCCCGGTTCCGTAACTCCCCGGATCAATTATTCCAAACAAGTAGTAAGCCCAACTACTTGAACTTCACCGACGCGGTGTTTAACGCCATGAAGGTGCTTCCTGCCGCCAAAATGCAGCTTGAAAACGTGTTGGTGGTGCTGACAACATTGAAGAACAGATTTATCCTCCAGTTCGGCACGCTCGATCAGCTAAAGGAATGGAATCTGGCCCTCCGTTTGGCTACCTACGAATACCAATCTCTCCAGGAAGCGTACACCGGAGCTCTTTTATCGGCCAGGGGCCTGATGCTCTCGGACATCCGCACAATTTTAGCGCCGAAACGCTTCAACCACGAGGACTGGGTCAAAATCAGGTACGGCTCTGGAATGGCGTGGAAACGGTGCTATGCCGTGATTGAACCGAGCCAAGTTAAGAAGAAACTGTTCACTCCGGGTCGGGTTTTACTCTACGAGTCTGATAACCTAAAGAAAAAAGCCGTTGTGGGCATCATCACGTCCGCTACCCTGGTTACCGCAGTGTATCCGCAACTGCCGTTTTTTATCGATAAAAGCACCATCATGAAATTGGAAGGCCATATCAATTTAAAGGCGTCCAACGGGAAGCCGAGCAAACCAAATAATTCCAATGAAGAGGGGACCTCGCTTTTCATCATGCCCGAGCAGCACTCCTCGGTGCCGGGTTTCGATACCTTAATCCGTTTCTTGATTCCACTCTACGATACTTTTGGCTTATATGGGAGGCCTCAGCGCTTGAAGGCGGACCGCATTGACCCTGAATCATTGGTTTTTGGCCTCCCGACGTTGCCACACGTGCACTACCTCAATCAGGCCGACTTACAGCCATTAATTTCGTCTGTGCTGTCGATGTCTTGGGATGCCAAGGCTTGGAATCTAAATATCAAGAACGTCTTGAAAATGAAGATGGCTCAAGGATACGATGGATGCGGTTCTACCAGAGGCCTCAATGGCGCTGTCAGCTCTTTGAACAGTCCTCGTTTGGGAAGTTCAAGCTCACCCCATGTCTCGCATTCTCCAAATACATCTCAATCCGGATCAACAAAGCAAAACGCCTCTCGACTGACCTCCGAGTCGGTTCCTTCTCCAAGCGGTCCAAGAGAGGAGATTCCAGCGAAAAGAATTGCTCTGGCAGGCGCCCAAGCTAGACTGGGGCCATCTTATGCCAATGGACCTCAAACCAATGGATCTTATTATAACGGACCTCATGCCAAAGGGTCTCAGTTTAACGTACCTCATGCCAAAGGGTCTCAGTTTAACGTACCCAATGCCAATGGGTCATACTTAAATGGATCTCAAACCAATGGGTCATACTTAAATGGATCTCAAGCCAGCGGATCTCAAGCCAACGGATCTCAAGCCAACGGATCTCAAGCCAACGGATCTCAAGCCAACGGAATTTACCCCACTGAATCCCACGATAAGCTCCCAACAAGTACATTGAAAGCTTCGAAACCTTCTACCTCCGCCAGAAACGTAAACAATTTGGAGTTAAAGACGTCCCCTGTTTCCCGTGATTCTGTACAATTATCGGACATCTATCAGAAATATTCAACTATCGAGACGCCTTCAGATAGGTTTAAAGACCGGAACATAATGTTGAATGGCAGTCCAGAAGAAATCGACGAGGAAATGTTGCCTACAATTATGAGGAAAAAATCATTGAAGCACGGCCCTTATCCAACCAGTGACAGACACTTGATTGATAGCGAAACTGATGACCTGGGTGAAGAAGCAGAGTCTGTGGAAGATCATGTCAGATCTTCTGGTAGTTATGTGTGGAGTCCCGAGGAAGAGAACTTCTTGATGAAGCCTCAAGCGTATGAAAACAGGAATCCCAGTTATTCTTCTGTCCACTCGCCAATGACACAGTATAATGAGTTCAATCAGCAGTTTTCAAAAAGTGTCGACCACAATGGGGGATCCAAGTTTCACGGTAACAATTCTGAAGACGACAGCGAAGCTTCTGAAGAATCGGACCTCTTTCTCGGATCCTCGCCGCCAAGTATCCCTCATGTCTTATACCAAAGTTCCCCCAATTCCCCCGTTGGAAAGGCTCAGCAACTTCCACAAATCCAACAATTACAGCTGTTGCACTCGGCTAAACAATACAACACGGAGCCGTTGACGCCCTCTCTGGGTGAAAAGTTTGACACCGAGCAAATCTTGAACTATTCTTCAAGCGTTAGGCAGGATATATCAGTGAAGAAATCACAGGCTACAGGAAACTTGAGTGAGAACTTAGTTGGTTCAGCGGATAATTATAACAAACCTAGGTACATCAAGTCACCAGCACCTTCTCAAAATCAATCACCAAGAGATTTTGCCATGTCAATTGGAGCATTCGCCCCGGTTCCACCTGAGGACGAAGAACGGAATGAACCATCCCAGATTCCTAAAATTCAACAACCGTCACAACCTTATCCAATGCAGCAACAACCACAGCCATATGCACAGCCACAGACCCAACAATACACCCAGAGCCAGCCGGTTCAACAGAGGCTGCAACAGCCCCAGCAATCTCATCGTCCCCCTGTTTCATCTCAACAAGCACCTGCAGCAGTGCAAGCGCAACAGAGACCTCCACAACAGGGTCCACATCAACAATACCCACCACCACAGCAGAGAGGTCCACCACCACAGCAGTATTATGAGCAAGGCAAGTCTGGCGCACCACATAGTGCAACAAAACATGGTCCACAACAGTACCAGGCATTGCCTCGAAAGACAAGTGCAGAGTTCAATTATGGTCAGCCACAAAGCAATAGTGGAAGACCAGGTTACGGCGGCATGCCACAGCAGAACCAGCCTCCCCAGCAACAGAATGGATACCCGCCTTCCCAGCAACAGAATGGATACCATCAACCTTATCAACAAAAGATGCCACCGCAAGGGAGACCTCCTCAAGGGCAGGTTGATTCTCAGAGGCATGTAAATCCATATAATACTAGAGTGGCTTCTTCCGAGCAAAAACAGAACATGGGCCAAGGCTACCCAGTGCCCAGACAAGCAGTGCAACAGAAGAGCCATGTAATGCAAGGACGCCCTCAACCACAAGCCCTGCAAAGTGCCATGAATATCAGATCTTATGGGGACCAGCAATATCAATACCAGGTGCAACCAAACTTCCAGCCAAGTCTGCGCCAACAACAGCAATACCAGGCCCCTATGCAGAGACCCCATGACCCAAAGATGGATCCACGAACCAATTCCCAGCCGTCTAATAATGGGTACATGAGACAATATTAGTGGGGTATGGGTATTGGAAGGTGCTTAGTGTGTATTACAGTGTCTTAACTCGTGTATTATTCTAAATTTATCTTTATTACAATATGGATTAATGATTTTTGAAACACTAGATTTCGTTTTGCACAATCTTTGTAGACTATGCGGATGGACACTTGTCCCTGAATTATCCCATTTTTGTTATTAACCCCCATATGCTCATTTGCCCATGAACTTCTTTATACACATGAGGGGAATCACCCCAACGTCTCCGCTTTCAGTGACTTTCACGCTGGCCCACCCGTCCGAGTGCTGGTCCACAATCGTGACCTTTTCGCCAATACATACCGTGAGTTCATCGCCCAAACGACGTGCGTACGGCTTAACTACCACATAAGTCAGTTTTTCAGGGACTTCAGGTTTCGATGATGTCTCTCTGGCGGGGAATTCTGTCTTTGGAGCGATGGGAGATACTTCATATGGTTTGGCCGATAAAGGCGACTTTGGCAAGGCCTTTTCTTGTTTTTCGCCAACATCCCCTTCGTACTTGTTCGACAGCAAGTTGAATCTGCGCAAGAAAAGGGGAGACTTGAACTCCAAAGGCGATTCGGGAACATTCATGAGTCTGCTGATTCTCTTTAAGAAATTCGGCTTTTGTCCAGGAGGCAAGGCTGTGCCGTTTGCATTAGGGCCCAATCTGGGGTCGTGGTTTTGTTCATATGCTTGTTCAATATCAGAAGACAGATAAACACTCGAGACTGAATGCTTCTCGGATAAAGTTTTAGCACTGGGGTCCTTTGCTTTCTTCGCCTTGAATGCAAGCGTTTCCGTAGGCTTAGGGTCCATTCGTTTCCTGAGAATAATTAGAATAAATACCACAAGGCCAAATATGGATACTGCAGCAATGGGTATTCCAATGGCCAAGCCCAATCGCGTACTGGACAGCAGACCAGAACCCAACATCTGGGAAACTGCTGTGCCCAGAGCCAGGCTGGTGGGTGTGGACTTCAGTGCAACTGAAGCTGAGCTGGCAGAATCAGAAACAATGTTCAGTGTAGCTGGAAGTGTAGTCAGTGCAGTTAAAAGAGTGTTCAGTGCACCGGCTGCAACAGTGTTCTGAGGTACTGTCAATACATTTTGAACACTTGTAGCGGTTGTATATCCGACGTTAGCATTATTTGGGGCTGCTCCAGATGTAATTGTCATAAGAACAGTGACCGTGGGCTGGACCGTGGGCTGGACTGTGGGCAGCGTTGTTGCGATTGTTGGGGTTCTTGTTGCTGGAGTTACAACCTGGGTAACAACCACTACTGTGGTGGGCACAGTGGCATCACGACGTTCGTGGATGAATTTTGCATATGGAATTCTCATTATGAAGAGGGGTTTTATGGTATAGATAAGCCCGAAAGGAATAAAGCCAGAAAGATAGTTGGTTCTATTGACTGTTGAGAGAGTGTATTTGGATTAGGCTGTGTCTTATGATTTTCGCAGCTATTCTTTGTGCGGCAGAAATATAGTGAGACTGTGTTGATGTAAACAGCTTTTTTTGGTTGATTGTAAGAATAGGGACTAGTTATGGCTTCCACTTCAGCAGATATATACGTATATATATATATATATATATTAATTTTAGTTTACCTCGTCTCAGATTTGTCGGACTAGTTTGTTGCAAGATATTACTTCAGATGTGTCTCATGTTTCATCTTCTTGGGCGACCTGAAACAAGGTGCGAATGGCACACTGCGTAAGCCAAAGGTCGCGGCTGCAAAATATGATATGTTTACGAAACAGTGTTCTGGCACGGATGAATTAAAAAATAATAGATTGGTATGAAAAAAAAATCACAAAATATGGGTGGTGATATTAAGGCTTAGCCATGGTCTGGATGATGCGACAAAAAGTTTCAAATTGTGTTTGGGGTGATTTAAGAGATGTGCTCAGGGTTAGCTCGCAGTTGTCACAGTTTGACTGGCTCAAGATAATTCTGTAACCAGAGAGAAATTGAAACAGTTTATTGATTATTTTGTATTATTGTAGATATGGTTTTATTTCTAGTGTAGGTTGTAATCTGATAGTAAGGGGAGCGCCTCCTTTAATGTTGTCTTAAAGTATTTATTTCTTTATCTGTTTTAAGCTCTCTACTTCCGACCTTATTTCTAACACCCCAAGAGCAGTTGCATTCCGAAAAATGGTACCAATATATTTTCGGTAATTCACAGCCTGAACAGAACCCAGCCAAATATCCAATTTCAGTATTATAAAACCTAATCAGTAGCAGATCTCTTCTTCTTCCATGAGATAGCTACACCGGGCAGAATGTTTCTTCTTAGCCACAGCCTACCGGTCTCTTTTCTGCCAATATTAAAGCCCATGTTGACTTGGAAATCACTGGTGAAAGACTAAAAGTTGCTTGCCGTGAAATCCAGAACTAAGCTTGTGGTTAATTATGCGGTGTTCCCTAAGATCCTGGATAGCAGGTGAGCTCGAGTTTCTCAATTCGTTAGGCTCGGTGATAAGATCGAAGCCAGAATGCATTTCCACCCCGGGAAAATCTACTCTCCTCGGAATTCCCACCTTAGCCGGGTGCATCTGCATCCTCTCCCGAGGTACTTGAAAACGTGAAATTTCAAGATCCTCTAAGGGCTCGGATAGCTTCTCCGCCGTAAAGTACCCTAATTTGGCCACAAACATTAAAAGAAACTTCAACCGCTGCCAATTGTTGAGACACCGCCTTTACAGGCTCTTGGCTACCTTATCTAAAAGTGTTTTACAAGACTTGTGCTGTCTTATACCTTGAACCTGCCACTCGGAACCGGAGTTCTTCTGTGGGTTACACGAAGGCGCAGAAATCGCTCTTCAAGTTTAAGGGGCTTCCCTAGAATTTACGAACACAAGCTTATCAAAAGTTTCTTGGATACAACTATTTCCTGTATTTGCAGCAGAACCATTAGTTTTTGCTGCAAAGTCTGATACAGTTCCATCTTGGCATTCAGGGTCCAGGGCCATGTTGGAGGTCATTTTGGGACGCAAATACTGCCAGAGCTGGAAAAGTTCCAAAAACACTTACAACTGTAGTGACTTCACTCAAACTTGCTTCTTGGAGCTGCTCAGGTGTCGACTTCATCAAGTCTTCGGTCTCCGTGGTTTTTTCTATTTCTGCGTTTACTCGAGAGGACAGGTTGTCTCCGATTGTATCGGGGTAGCAGGAGGAGAAAAAGAAGAAAAGTTGGAGTAATTGATGAGGCTGAACCAAGACGCAGATGCGTCTCTTTCATCCTCGCACGTAGAGATTCTAGTTGGGCTAAAGTCATTTGGGGTACTCGGACGTTTTGGGGAGTATGGGGTCGGGGTCACCACCACCATGGTGACAAGCTCAGGGTAATGCTCGGTTGCAAATTCAGTAGCAGGAATTCGCCCAAAAACATCAACAAAAACGGCATGGAGGTTTTATCCGATGATAGTGAATTTTACGAAAATCTGCTTCTCTGTGCTCAGCATACGAACCATCATTCCAAATAATGTGGCAGAAACCATGAGAGTCTCGCAGCCTCAAGCAACACCCGCAGCCTCAAGCAACTAACAAACGTACAAGATTCCGAGTCTATGTCAAGATAAAAAAAAAAGTAATAAAAAAAAATATAATACTCTAATTTGCTAACTCTATGTGTCCAGTTTGAACGCCCACTATTCTCAAAAACACCACTGTGTCATTGTGCCTGTGCAGAGGAGAGAGACCAGTGGAACCACAAGTGGTTTTTTTAGAAACTTCAAGAACTTGCCGCTTTTCCTTAAAGATTGCCATCCAAGTACACAGCTACGATTTCGCCCAAAATTAATCACACTGGAACGCGTGTAAACACCCGGCACGTGAGGGTAATGTCTCATATTTGACTATTGTCGTTTAACTCCCTAAGTGTCTTTCTATTTGCATATTTCCGCTATTCCTTCTTTCAAAGCGGCAAAAGTTTATCGTCTTCATCTCCCAATACCTCGTTGGACTTCTCAGAAGACACGTGGTGGAAGTACTTGTGGTATATCGTCACGGCAATGGCACAGCCAAGGAATGCACCCAGAAAGATATCAACAAAGTGGTGTCTGTAATCCTGGACTCTAGACAAGGCTACATATGACGCCAACACAAGGGGCAATCCCGCAAGTGCATGTAAGTGAATATCACGAGGATGGTGTGCAAGCTGAAATTGTCCGTAGATCCACATGGCCAAGTATAAGAATGCACTGAACGAGATAGAAGAGTGACCTGAGGGGGTAGACCTCATTCCGTCTGCAAGCAAAGCATCACCTAATGGCGCAGTGCACACGGAAACATCAACAAATTGGTCTACAGGGGTCCCTCTGATGGGCCCACATCGGGCCAAGAAGTCTGGTCTGGGCCTGCCTACCCAGCCCTTCAAAATATCGGTAATGACGCCGTTCACAGCGATCGTGAGTGCAAGACCCAAGAAGGACACCTGAAAAACGTGCCATGCGTGGTTCTTGGCCTTGTGGTGTTTGATAAACGTGATCACGGCAATCACTAAGCTGGGCACTATAGCAGCAAGCAAGATACACATGTTTCCCGTGACGCGTTCATGCGTTGCAAATGGGTGCTGAAGAGTCGAGTCATTCAACTTGAATTGCCGATTGAACGGCTTGGCATGTTCGGCAATCAAGAAGAAATATGCCAAAATCGCTCCAGTGGTGATCCAATCTGGAATGTACCGGCGAAACACATTCAGCTTAACGTAAGTCGCAAGAAGCATGATAATTTTCTTATTCTGAACTTCTCTTGTGCTGCTGTTTTTCTTCTCTTCTTGTCTATCAAAATTTATTATTGACCTGGCTGAATTGTTCGACTTCAATGACACGGGTTGAAAATTTGTGTTGTTTATGTCTTTTCTGCCTTTGTTGGTATCGGCCTGTTAAGCTCGGACGAGACTTCTATGTACCATGCACATGCAGAGAAATCGAGAGTACAGGATTACAGCTAACGTAGGATTACAGCTAACGTGTCAACTAACTCCACACTGTTGGTATAAATCTAGAGGTATGGAAGTGCAGGAGAAGGCAATATCCTTTAAAGTCTAACTTTATGCATGAAACACTTCTGAAAAGCCGTAAATGTTTTCATTGACCTTTTCAACGGATCACACGCGAGGAGACTCCCCGCCTAGAAATGTCCATTGTCCAGTATTGTAGGTCGCACGCCTGTACACGTATCCTTGTGAACGAACAAATGATGGGAGGCTTGCCACGTGACAAATAAGCTACCGCGTTTACCACACCCCGCTCCACTGGGTGGTTTCACTTATGCTCCCATTAAACCCAATGGGATATTCCACCTCACAACAGAATACTACACGCATCAGAATACTACACGCATCAGAATACTACACGCATTAGAACACTGCCCTCGCATGGGCAGTTGGAAGGTTTTATTGAAGAATGGAAAAAAAATGGATTGTTTATTTTGCAGATCCACGTAGAATGGTTTAATAAATACGGATCGTAAAACCTCTTAAATTATACACTACCAACATCTTGGGCACTCCAACAATAGTTATATTATTGTGTTTGACATTTACTTGGCCTTTATCCAAAAGGGGAAAGGCGGATATTATAAAAAAATAAAATACAAAACACTGGACGGCGTACTCTCGAACAATAAGAGCGGCCAACACCGACGGCAACTGCGGGGTAATCTAAAACAGGTTCAAGATTCGTAAATTTGTATTAAGTTTTAGAAAGCTGTGGTTTTCGTGAAATCTTAACCGCTTTTTTACTATGACTTATGAAGAGTTTCCATACGGCCCCAAGTCGATTTGCATTTTATAAAATCATAAATACAAACCTCGCCAATGATCGGTGTTTCATCTCGGTGTTTCATCATCCAGATAAAAAACACACAAGGATGGCTGATTAAGCGTTATCTGCAGAGGAAAAACTGAAAATTACACGTATCAATCTCTTATCTTATTATTATAGTATAACTGAGCAAGAATAGAATACCATAAAATCCTTGGTAGAAAGTGGTTTTGGTGCTCGTCTCTTTTCTGTTCACCCACTCTCTTGCTCAATTCTATTTTTTCTATCACGCGAAAAGCCCATTTAACATCGCTGCCTCCATTAGTGTCCAATAAATCGACTCTTTGATTTTGGGTTGTTCCCAATATGTTTTGAGTTTTCTTCTTCTTTTTTTGTTTTTGTTTTTGTGTTTCATAAACTTTCTTGCTTCCATTGAGACTCCTTGGTCATTTTTATCCTTGCCTTTTCTTGTGTTAGCCCATTGTTTTTTTTTTTTTTGTTCTTTTGTTCTTTTTCTTTTCTTTTCTGTTAGGTTAGTGGTTCAACGTCCCGTTATCACACCTCAAAGCTTCTTTTCTGTCTCTCCAAAAGGATTGAAGCTAGGTTGAATCAGATATGAGCGAGGCCGTGCCTCTTGTGGGGAGTTGGCACTTGCGCCTTGATTGAACCCATAGAAGCTTCCCTTTACATCTTCCTCCAAGTTTTCTATCAAGTTGTACATATTTCGCAGATGGAAGTAAGTGGGCGCGGGTATGTGGTTGAAATCCTCCAAAGAGAAATTCATCACCTGGTCTGTCGACAAGTCGTATTCCTTAGGGATCCTGCCACTTAGTATATTCTTGTCAACCACATTGTCCTTCTTCTTAGTGTATAGTTCGGGCTTATCATAGGGCAAAACTGCGCAAAGCCAGATTCTAGTCTTGTATATTTTGAACAACTCTTTGATCAAGTCACGGAAATCAATACGCTTGAACCCAGCAAAATAGTAGAAAATCAACTTCTTGAAATCAAATTGATATTCCACATTGATCAACGTCAAGTCATTGCTGAGACCCAACTCCTTAATTTTGTTGAAACATGTGACAAACGCCTTTTTTTCTTCTAGGAATTTCCCACTAAGCTTTTGTATCTCCTTAGGAGTAGCAAATCGAAGCACCTGCTTCGTTGGCAAATTGAGGATGAATTCATTATCCTCATTCAGATGGCCATTTACAATTGTAGACGCGTCCACAGCAGTGGAATGAGTACCGGACCAATGGCTGTTTTTAACTGAAGAGCTACCGTGGCTGTCCATAATGGTGAGGGACTTCAAATGCTCGAATTTTTTCAAGAAGTTGAAAAGAATTGCCATATTTAACAGAACGAGAGGTTCCAACACCATCACTAGATCTTTGCCCCGGTCTCCATCCACAATAACCATATCCCCATTTTGAAGATAGATGTTGGAGTTATTTGGGTAAGAAAGAAGATCCAATTTCCCGTTCTTGTTGATTACCAAGCAGAGCATTTTATGGTGGATATTGAGGTTGTTAAGGTTCTTGATGAATGTGATCAATTTCAAGACTGAATCATTGTTTAATAACGACTTTAACTTCTTCAAGATATCTTGGCTGATGTCTCTAGCCTGATAATATCTTGATACGGAAGAATACAATCCTTTCAACTCTGCTGATGAAAGAATGTGTTGATTTTTCAACATGAGTTTGTTGTCCAATTTCATTGGATAATTATAATTGGTGTTACCGGTAGAGAACAGCTGAGACCCTGTGTAGTTTGACGAAGTAGGGGCAGATGTGTTTGACTCCATTGAAGCTGGAGGAGGGTTTTGGGTTGGTCCTCCAAAAGGCATAAATTGAGACATTTGCAAAGGGGGAAGTCCAGCAAATTGTCCACCATAGTAGCCCTGCTGGTGCGGCATAGGGGTCTGAAATTCCGCTAATTGAGACGGCCTTCTTGCCTGAAAGTCAGAAAAGTTGGAATTTGAATTAAGATGGAAATTTCCGAACGAATCGGAGAGCTGGTCATACCCGGACGCATGGTTGAAAGTCTTGGAGTAGTTATTTGCCGCGGCGAAGGACGCCAATGAGTGTTTGTTTGAGGAAGACGGTGGCGGGTTCAACAGCTCACCTGGAGCGTACGTCGGCACGCTTCGTGTAAAAGATTCGGCTGCGTAGCTGGGCCTTCGGGAGGAAATGTTCCCAATTCCGCCCTGGA
This sequence comes from Metschnikowia lachancei, assembly GCA_030572615.1. Classification (NCBI taxonomy): domain Eukaryota; kingdom Fungi; phylum Ascomycota; class Pichiomycetes; order Serinales; family Metschnikowiaceae; genus Metschnikowia; species Metschnikowia lachancei. Next base: position 18,373 of record JAJMAK010000165.1, on the reverse strand, counting down.
GTTCTCGAGGTAAATTGAAAGAGTCAATTGGTGGAGCATCGTGATATGTGAACTGCGGAGAGTTGAAGTTGGTGTAAGTGTTCTGAAACAGTTGTCCGAATCCAGAAAAAGCCGTCGGCCCAGAGTTTCCCAATGTGTTTTGAAGTGGCGAAACGGTGTCTTGTTGTTGGTCCAACATGGCAAGTTTTGACTGTAAGATATTCTCGAAATCCGGGTTTCGGAACATCGACGACTGAGTATCCCTGAATCCAAACAGGTCACTTGCAGACGGTTCTTGTGCAACATTTTGTGGGGCAGGAGGTGATTGTTTGATGTCATGCTTATTATTTGGTGCGTGTCCCACAGACGGTGACTGTGAGGCATTCTCATTCAAGAAATCCGGGTAATTTAAATCCATTCTGCATTCGAGCTGGTGGTGTTTTGAAAAGAGGCCGCAGGCTAAATAAAAATGACGTTGTTGTGGAGATTTTTTGCGTGTCAGAAACTTTTCGTTTGTTCAGAAATCGATCGAGTTTCTGGTGTCTGTCGAACAGGGAAATTCTGTCACGCAAGAGGCGGGGTAGTTACTTAGAATTGCTGTGAATTGGTATCTGACAACAGTAAAGACAGGTGACAGAGCGACGAAAATGAAGAGAAGCTCAAAAATATGAGGCTTTTTGGTTGCTGGGAAAATAAGAAAGTAAAGTAAAAAGGAAAACAATTCACTTCAATTATTCCAAATACGGCAGAAAAACGGTGGCATTCTTACGTGACGGTGAATATAGCAAGGTGAAATGATGTTTGGACTGCATACAACTACTAATCGTCGCAGGACGCTTGAGACTTTGGGATTTGTTTCGATTTGGGGCGTGGCGGCATGACGACTTTTTCGACTCTTCTTGTAGAAGGCTGCCATCAGCATAGACCAACAAAAGAACATTGGGTTTGAGGGATCAGTTGTGATATTGTAACACGTGTACAGGGGATTATTCAAAAACTGGAACCAGAATTGAGTGAATAAACCAACTGAAACAAATGGAAAAATGAAACAATGAAAATTGCAAACCGCAAACCGCAAACCGCAAAACAGAAAACGCATGAACTCAAAAAAATTCATTTGTTTCGTGTAGCAAATTTCATGAGCGGTGGGCTTTCTATTGTTAAACTCGAACTCGCCCAAGTAGGCTGTTTGCTTGTCGCGCGTGTTTGGTCGCGCTCTCGTGCTTCTAGAAATGGATTCAACAGCAAGAATAGCCGGATTGGTGAGACGTTGGGCGCCAGCCAGTGTGCGAATACAGCCCAGTTGGTGATGAGCCAATGACGCCCGACGGCGGGCCGAAGACAAAAAAGGGTAATTCTCCTCCACTGACGCACCGTTATTCTGATGTGACAATCTTCCCAATTTCATACTTCCAAACATAATTAAACCGGCAAAGAAAACATTAATAATGCAATGCTGCTTTCTTAAACAGAACTGAATGGGTTTCTAAAGATACTTAGCTATTCCCAATCATGATATTGCATTCTTGAATTTTCTACGTGAACTTGTGTGCCACTTAAATCCCCGAACACTTCCTCTTCTCGTCTTCTCTCCTCCTCTCGTATTCTCTCATACGCTTCCCCACACTTCTCACAGGTTGATATTAGCTTAGATTACTATAAACAGATGGACTCTAACACAATATAAACTCTTTCAAGATCCCGACATTTTCTGTACGTAAATCGTAACAAAGACCAATATCAAACAAAAGAGTCATTTGGATTTTCCAAACCCGGTACCTGCCTGTGGTGGGTACCCGTTCACCGACTCACAGGTACACCACTCGCTTCTATCAATGTAGTCCATGACACTGCTGACATGGGCACCACAGCCGGTCCATGATTGTTGTTGGCAAACACCGCAAATAGCTGCTCTACACATTTTTTCAAGAAAATTCAAACGCTAACAAATAAACGTATCGGGGTCGTCTCAGGCGGTCACTGACTTTCTATTGTCTCTCGAGCTTTTTTGGGGTCTCGAATCAAAAGCGGGCGAACGTTTTCTCCTTCACTTTTTTTCCCCAAAAGCTATGCGAGTCCGACGGCCAGAAAATCTGTCTCCTTTTATATGCCCAAGAAAATACGATGCAGCGTGACTTTATCGGCGAAATGCCGATGAACCGAGCGATAGCGCAAAAACGCCCGCGCAAGATATTCGCCCGCACGTGGCTCGCCACATTGAGCCACAATAAGCGAACTGGAAAGCGTTTGATTGACTGAAATTTATCTCACTGTTCTTTAATAAGCGACTATATCTGATAATTATTTAATCGTAATTGATGTAGGCCTAGACAATTTTTGTGCTGGTTTACAGTTACGATGAAAACACTTCCCACCGGAAGTTCCGATGGTCCGCACTCGCGTTCATTCTGGTGTTAATTGAAAGTGGCAAATATCTTCCCATTTTTTTGAAAAAGGTGTATTGAGTAGTGCCGTCCCTGGATTGAAAGACGATGGGGCAATATTGAGGTCGGCATGATTATGTATGATATAGTAACAAGCCTGTAAATATCGCTGCCAATAAAAAGCCACAATGAGTTTTCGCGTTCAAAATTGAGAGACTTGAGTGATGATAGTCTTAACTAGTTATTATATTATTGCCAAAATAATAATTTAATGTTAATATCACCCGAAACTATTATCCATAGTTAAACATCCTGTGACTAACAACGCTGTCCAGCAGTACTCAAAATTAAGAAACAACACAATGTACTTCCCAGATTTTCAGAGCGAATTGGAACTAGACAACTTCCTTCAGAAAGATCCACCGCTACCAACTTCTCCCCCTCCACCTGAAGAAGAAGAAGAATCTTGTGAGCATATGTATGAAATCTTTGATTGTATCAGCAAGTACATGCCTTGAGAAGATTCATATGGTCACGACATCACGGAATTCAGCCATACAATGCTTGAAGAGCTATGGCGTTTCCCACTCTATGCTGCTGAAAGTTATAAGCTCATTTTCAAGACTTTGATTCTTACACCAAGGTTCCATGATCATGTTTCGAAGTCGTAGCCTCAAATTGAGCCTTAAGCTCAAGTGTTGGTGCAATCCTCAGCCCACCGACATCACTTTTTGAGGAAATCTTTTTGTGCGTTTTCTTTGAATACTAATGTTTAGTGTCTTCAACTTTTTACTTGCTTACTACCCTTTTCAAGATGACACAAGCAGAAATGATTTACCAACTTAAGCAGTTAGCCTAAATCACGACCGGCTGATCCATCCCATGCAAAACAGGACTGTAGAAAATTTAATAGTTATATTTACAGCAATAACATCGACAAAAATAACTTATGCCCTTGGGGAGAACGGGTAGTAGATTATATATGATTTTCTGTGACACTTTTCAAATAAAATACTTGTTATTATGAGGAAGCGAATGACATTGTTAAGTTGAAAGTGTGTGGGTGTGTATTCTTTGTCTAAACCTAAACTAGCTTACCTTCTAGACCACGGCTAAGGTTGGACTTTCAGGTATACGCGAGTATTGCGGGTATAATTACACTTAGCTTAAGTATGGCATAGGAAATTTATTTTTCGCGGCATGTCCGATATTCCAGGCTCGCAGACCCCTAATTCCGAAAAGACATCATAGCACATTTAAATGTGAATTCTGGAAAAGTCTCACGACTAAATCATTCGAAGTATGGTATTTTACATGATTTGCTATGCGTAAGACTGCTCGAAATGATTAGTGCCGACTCTTTAGTATTCCACACAGCCACAAACAGGCCCCTCCCCCCAATTTTCTTGTGACCGGGTATTCATACTACAAATCTGACATACCGTATTCTTTCGAGAAGCTGTAAATTTTAGGGAAAATATGATTTGGGGATATATAAAGACATCAACTTTCGCCTTTTTGAAACCTATCTTTATTCTTTAACTGATACATTAAAGGAACCGAACCAACAAGAGACACTGCATTGAAACCCCTATTTATTGAAAGAACCATTTGCCATTTTCCATTTGAACTACAATGCTGGCTAATTCTGACAATTACTCTGAACAAGCCCCCGAGAGACCCTGGGAGATAGTTAACTTGATTGAGTGTGCTGCAGGCGAGGAAGGAGAAGACGACTATATACTCCTCTCTTTTGAAAATCAAGACTCCTCCTCCATCTCTGATCTCTCCTCGATCACATCTTCTGAGCTCGCAGAATTGAGTTGGGATGAGCTCCTGCTGCTTGAAGACTTGGACTTTGAATCAGAGCCAGTGCTGTATAGTGTTAGGACTGGCATTCCTCCAAATGTTTCTCAGATAAGAGACAGATCGCTGCCCGCATACTTTCTCAACAGATATTACCCTAATGCATTCCCCGATCAAGATGTGTACTACAGCGCAAGATCAAACTTTGGGGAGGATGACATAGATTACATGTCTGAAGCAGAAGAGTCGGATTCAAATGACCTGTTGTGTTCCACTTATTTTGATGCTGAGTCTGATGGATTCGGCTGTACCTGTCCTGAGGATTTTACCGGGAAAGTTACTGTTTGGAGTCAAGACGATGAAACAACTCCGTTGTTGGCTTCATGTTTAGAATAGACTCATCAACACTCCTTGAATTTTTCAAAGTAAAACTGAAGCATGCGGACGATCTATTAGGGAAATACCATGACAGTTGATGAAGAATTCGGCACCGGGATAGAAACGTTCTGCAGTAACTCTCACAACAAATCTCTTTGATTAGTTGAGAAGTCTTACCCCAGGAAAACCCACGGGGTTACTGGATGCATGGTAACAACCTGTTACGAGCCACACCCATGTTGCGCAGATCGACTGAAGGCTACTACACTTTCACTGAAGAAAACATTCTTTATAATTGTGCCAATTTTTTTTTTTACATGTATAGTTAGAGTATATAGTTATTTGAATAATATTAAATTTTACCAAAGTAAGCTTGACTTAGTAGATTTGTTCAACACCGGGCCACGTCCGTCTTCACTAATGCTACCGGCACTTTAATGACAGCCATACATATGGCGAAAGAATATAGTGACAAACTCGCAAATATCGCTGCCAATAAAAAGCCACAATGATTTTCTCGTTTAAAATTGGGAGAGTATTAGTGATTATAGCCTCTCTGAGGGCTGTAGCAGTGCTGTAATCATTTGTCCCCATTGGCCGTCCAACCTGTGTGGGCAACTCAACAGTTTGGTGAACACTCCCCGAAAACATCGTAATTCTAGGCTAAAAACATAATAATAGTCTTAATTATATATTATATTATTGCCAAAATAATAATTTAATGTTAATTTCCCCCAAAAATATTATCCGTAATCAAAATTATATAGTTAAATATCCCATGGCTAACAACACTGGCACTCACCAAGTATGAACGGCCTTGTATCCTCTCTTCTGCCCAGCTTACCCCTTTTTTCTTTTCTTTTGTACTTTTTTTAGCTTATGCTTTTACGTTTTTAATTATCTATTTTGTATTGTTTTATTCCTTTTCTTGCTCATTCACTGCTTGCGCAAAGTTCTATTCTGATGGAGACATTCTGTGTTTCTGCCCGGACGCTACTAACCATGAATCTCTAAAGAATCTACATTAGACTAGTTCTAGAAGTACTCCCGTTCTCGGGATTCCTTGCAAATATAGTCTCCTTATTTTGCTTTCTGGTAGAATACCAAAATTATTGTCCCCAGCCTGAGATAAAAAAACTCTGCGAATGCAGCTGTTCGATTACGTAATTCGTTGGTAAACAAATGTTTACGCCGACAATTCTCACGGAAATTGCGTCAAACCATGTTAGTATCTTCATTGAGGCTCGGTTCTGAGCCCCACTTCTGAGAATTAGTGGAAATTTTCTAAAAAAAACAACTCTGCTCAACACTTGAACAAACAGTTATCCAATGGCCGAAGAAAATGTCAGATGTGAAATCATAGCTTTATAGTGACCAAGTCACCATAATAGGCCACTTGTGGAGCTTTAATTTTTTTTTTTTTTCTCAAACACAGCATTTTTGTTTTCCACTTTGATCCTAGGCCCACCGATAAGGGGTACAACCCTTTCGGATGAGCTAATACGGAATTATGTTGTGTGTTCAAGATCTTCTTGGTGTTCTTATCTCCAAGGATTCCACTTTTGAAGGTCAAGAACTAAAGATGCGTCCATAAATACTATAAAGACACATATCTTCATCTCTTATGGAACATCCTTCTAGTACTCTATCCCGTGTGGTTTATTTGGACATGTGACAAGTTCAACACTTAGGTCACAACAGGAAAGGCGACGCCAAAGAAACCAACAACAAAGACCGAATAAAGAAACCCAAAAACGGAGCCCAAAAACGGAGCCAAAAACAAAACAGCAAAATCGTGCCATTAAACACGGAACCATTTATTCCCCATCTGTTTGATGAGTTCTCTTCCTACATTCATCTCAATTAACTTCATTTATTAACTTATCTTACAAGAAACCACCGGTCTGCTCTCTGTGTGCCTCGATCACATCTCCATCCTCCAAATCCATTGAGTCGGGAGTGCTGTCTGGATGGATACGCGTACCATCAACCAAAAATCTGATGGAGTCCAAAGATCTTCCCTGTCTCTTACAGAAAGCATCCATCAATCTCTTCATGGGTGTGGTTCTCTTAATCTTGAAAAAGATCTCACCAGAACCATCGCTGACCTTCAAGTTGATATGAGTGTCAGATCCTTCTTCTTTAGCTTCCTGTGCCATTTTTGCTGAAAATAATTTGCGTGCTTGTGTTGCTAAAAGTTTAAAAACCTTGGTCACAGGTGTTGTTTTTCTTCACTTTGGTCCTTTCGCGGGATCTCGTTCTGACCCCGATTGTATGCACGCCAGGCACCAGAGTTGGAAACACGGGTACAATACATCCGACACATTGTACTCTAGAGAAAACACGGGAGGTATTTTAGAACGTGAGACAAAATCACTTTATGTCCACTTTTTTATTTTCTAACATCCAATAGAAATGTCTCTGCCGTTTGAATATCTAGTGCGTAGTGGCACAACATAGCGGAATAACGTATGTGCGGACATAGTTCTCGTATCTGGCCGCATCGCGGAGGGCCCTTTAACTTATCGATCTGTAGTGGTCTAAATGCCCTGAACACATATCAAATCCCGTTGGATAATCGTATCTGGTGTATCGAAGAAACCTTTAAGCAAAAGATGCAGCTTTCGATTGATTCCTTGGCTTGTCACAGAAGTTGACCGTGTGTTTCAGAAATCGCTACTATGAAACAAGCTTGTATCAACGCTGCGCATGAGCTTGGGCTGCAAGCGTCTAAGCTCAAGTCTCTTATACTATGAAAATTCGCTGACTTTCTAACTTCTAGTATTAATTTTTCTTTATATATTTTTTTTCTTCGGTATCCGCGTCAATCTGTCTTTGGTAATTACTCGCTCATCTGCCAAAACACCATTAACTCCGCCTTGCCGTCTTTATATACTTACTTTGGGTTCACTCTGTAAAATGATACGGCAGTACTTGAATCTAGGAGAGATACTTCTGCAAACCTGGCTTGATCCCAACGTCATATTCATGGTATTGGCGACTCTCAAGGTTTATTTCTTCTCCGCCGCGTTGGTCTCGGCAATTTCTCTAATAAGAGATTCCAGCTTGCCGCTATGTCGGAGCTTCGAGGCCCTTGCAAGTGAAATGGAGCTGGCACCAGCGCAAATGACCCGGGTTATTACGCTGTTGCTCCACACCATGGCGGACAATATCCACGTACTTGTGGACAAACTGGTGTATTTAGTGGCGGCTGTGGCAAAGAGTATCATTTCGCTTCTTTTGGAATTGTATTTGGGCACTTTGACCTGTCTTATAACAGCCCTAATCAAAGGTACTTTGGAACTAGTGTCGGAGATCTTAGGAGACATTACTGCATTTGTTCAAAACGCAATTAACGCGGTATTAAAGGAATTCAATGCGGCGCTCTCTGGCTTATCAACAGTCATAAATGGCATCACGTCTGCAGTCAATGCGATAGAATCATTATTCTCGTCGTCGGATAAATCGAAGGTCACCAATAACATCAACAAGGTGAACTTGACGGTATCATCGTTGAAAAGCATCGCCATCCCGACCACTTGGATATCGGATATCGAGAATTTAGCCAACGAAGTGCCCGACTTCGAAGATGTTCTCTCCAATGTTTCGTCTTTGCTCACTGCTCCAATTACAGATCTCGCGCACGGATTCTCCAATTCATCATTCAACTTCACACTTGATGATTCTTTACTGGCCCCAAGCACCACTGAACTCTCGGTGATTCCAAGTATAGCATCCACTGTGATGAACAGTGAGCCAACCTCAAATGCCACACAAAGCATTTGTAATGACGTGGATCTCGTTTTAACTGAGGCTGTTTCAGCCACCAGGTCTCTCACCAAGTACATTCTAATCGGTCTTTGTATCGGCACAGTTGCATATGCCATGGTCACATGCATTATGGACTATTTCCACCAGAGAAAAAGAGCCCGCTTGTATGCATCTCTAGCAAAGATAAACAATCCCATTGAAGCAGGAAACTCAATTGGAGATTTTGATAACGGCCTTTTGGCATTGTTCATGAGGAGGTGGAAACCGGAATCGCGGTGGTTATATTCCTATCTTACAACCTCAAACTTGACAAAATGCCTCTTCCTTGGTCTCTTGGGCTGGCTCATTGTACTTCTACAGTTTATTATGTTGCAACAAACTGCAAAATTCCTAGATCAAATTCTGGCTGGCCGGGCCATATCACCAGAGACAAAGACCAAGCTTGTCAATGAATTCTCCAAATATTTGGATGATGCTCAACTTGCTTTGAACAGAACTGTCAATGAAATTAATGTCGCATTGTTTTCTTCCGTTCACAACACATCTTCTGAAATGCTCCATGGAATTGATTTCTTTCAGGGGTCAGTGAACAACACCATCAATGCAGTTTTTGGGTCTTCTTTCCTCGCAAAGCCACTTCGCACAATAATCTACTGTACTATTGGCCGCAAAGTAGATTCTATCGAGACAGGCCTACAATGGATTGAAAACAATACCGAATTTTATGCACCGGAGATTGATAAAACTTATATGAAAAGTGCTTTTTCCGACTCGACGCTCGACCTGTCGAGCATGCCGCTGAAGATTGTGGATAATATTATTGAAGCTCTTCAAAAATTCATCAAGTCGCAGAGAAAAGCTTTGTGGAAAGAGTTTTTCATTGCAACAGCATTCGTCGCCGTGTGGTTCCTTTATCTACTTGTGGGCCTTGCACTCATCGCACATCGAAAGGTCCAAAGAATTAGATCCCCCGAAGAAAGAATCAGCTCACAGCAAATCAGCTGGCCTACCCAATTAGGCGAAGAAGCACAGCGCGAATACAATTACCCATATAATGATCCTTATGGGTTTCCTTATTTGGAAACACCGGAAGATCCAGGTAGCCTGCTCAAAAAACGACAAGGTATCAGCCCGTGCAATTCAAGCGGTCACCACTTATCTCCACATCGAGACACCGCTAGTGATCAGCCACATCCATCGAAATAACCAGTAAAGGGGTCTTTTTGGTTTGATTCTTTCCCATGACTTAAATGTCTCTTAAAAACTCGTCATATGAGCAATTGACATTGATGGCAGCTTCAGTTTCGTCCATCTCGGATATGTTTTCCGACCCATCAAAATATTCTGGCTGATCATCACGGCTTAAATTTTCGTCATAGCTTGCAAGCCTCTCAACTGGGGATGACAAAAGCCCCAACCGAACAGACGCGTTTTGCGACCTCGAGGATTTCTTTTTTCTTTCCAAATTTTGTTCCAATTCTTTCTTGCGGGCTACTTTGAATTTCTGGTAATCTGCTTCTTCTTTGTCTAGTTTTTCATATTCACCGCGCTCAACAGCAGTATCTTTGATGGTGCCCAAATGAGTATCTTCTAGAAGCTTTAAATCACGAATTTCAGGAGGAAAAAACTCCTGCTTGACTAACCCATGTTTGAAATTGGGGTTATATTTGTACGAGTCACCGTAGCCTAGCTCTTTCATTAGCTTGGTGGGCGCGTTTCTTAGGTGCATAGGGATTGGTAATTTGGTCACTTCTGGCTTTTCAGAAAGAAGAGCTTGGGCTTTCCGTAGAGCCCTATAAGACTTTGTGGACTTTGGTGCACGGGCTAACTTAACGGCACAGTGTGCTAGCACGATTTCTCCCTCGGGCATACCGACAAATTGTAAGGCTTCCATTGCTGCGATAGCAAACGGAAGGCACGAGGAGTCCCGAAGCCCCACATCCTCACTGGCGATGACAATCATTCTTCGAGCAATAAATAATGGATCCTCTCCGCCGCTGAGCATCTTGACCAAATAAAACACGGCTGCATCTGCATTGGATCCTCTCACAGATTTATGGAAAGCACTAATTGTGTCATAATGGTTCTCTCCCGTTTTATCGTACATTTGATGGAAGTTTCGCGTGCTGAGAAGTGGTTTTAATTTTTCAAGTGTCACCTGGATCACCCCGATACGCTCCGGAACCTCGAATGTTTCCTTTTCTGGCTCCGTTTGGTGAATTGCCTTGAACTGCAACCCAGATAAGTACGCGTTGACAGATTCCAAGATGTTGAGTGCTACGCGCGAATCACCCGTGCTCAAACTGGCAATGTAGTCGACGGCATTCTTGTTCATAGCAATGAGATGGAGTCCATGGATAAGCTTTCTGGTTTTATTTATCAACAAGAGGCCTTTGTTGAGGATTTTCACAAGCGCCTCGTGAGGGAGGGGCTCCATCACAAATGTGTGCATTCTTGAGAGCAATGCGTTATTCAACGTGAAGGAAGGGTTCTCTGTGGTAGCACCAATAACCGTGACGGTACCATTTTCTATTACCGGTAGAAGTAAATCTTGGACTGCTTTGTTGAAGCGGTGAATCTCGTCCAAAAAAAGGATGGTTTTTTGGCCCGTCAATTGTTTCTCGTTCTGGGCATTTGCAAATGCTTCTTTGAGTTTTTTGGCGTTACTCTCTGACCCTGAAAGTTCAACAAACTTGTGGTTGGATAACAGGGATACAATCCGGGCAAGTGAAGTTTTGCCTACTCCCGGAACTCCCCATAAGATAAAGGACGGAATTTGATTGGAGTCCATGAGGTTACGCAAAATCCCATTTTCCCCAACGAGTTTCTCTTGGCCATGGAAGTCGCTGAGGCTCTTTGGCCGTAGCCGCTGGGCTAATGGAAGATCAGCTTCACGTCGGAGCTGGATAAGCTCGTACCTTGGATTTTGTCGATGAAGAGCCACATCGGAAGAGGAGTTCCCATTTTGAGAAGGGGGCACAGAACTTTGTGACAGGTTGACAGGTATACTTCGTGCCGGTTGGGGCCCCTGTGACCGGAATTTCGGGGCTTCTGTGAATTCTGATGACTCTTCCTCCACACTTATTACAGCACCGTTGGAATCATTCCCAGAGGCAGAAATGATCATTTGGTGATCTGAAGTGGCGTTGTGTTTTTCTTTTGTGTTTGCACCATCGTCGGCTTCCTCGACGCATCTTAAACGGTCTTTACCGTCACACGTAGCTTGCTTCTTCCTGGTCTGGAGTTCTAGCTCCTCCTGTCGCCGCTTCAATCGTTTTTCAGCTAGAAGAATGCTTGTAAGAGTAGCACTGCCCTTCTTGGATTTTTCGGACGCCGGCTTTCTTGAATCTGCCTTTAGGCCAAGCGCCGCAAATACATTCTGCGACTTTGTTTCAGGCTCTTGTGTGGCCACTGGACTCAGCAGAGTGATCTCTATTTGCGTGGTTTCTGTCTCGAGTGTATCTAGACAAGAGTTCACGTGCCGTTCTAGAAACTTGGCCGGAAAGCTTCGGGAACAGATCGGACACTGTTCCTCCATCAAGAAGAGGAATAAGTAGACGAACAGTCAAAAAGTATCAAAGGCTCAAAGACTTAAAATACTTCTAAAAAAAGAACCTCAAATATGGACTGGAAAGCTTAAAGTCTCAAAATGCTAAGGTCTTCTAATGCAAGCCTCCGGATTACGAGACCGCGCGTTTCTAGTGATTGAGATGGGCAACGCGCAACGCGTAATTGGTGAACCTATCGATTTGGAATACCTAGTGTAAGGCCAAAATCCAAATAAACAAAAGTCTATTTAGCTCTTTGGTGTCCTTTTAAACACACATTACTTCTTAAATAGTAAATTTCCTTGAATATATCCGCACTACTAAAATATATGGAGGTTCTTTGTTACTGACAAACCTGCCGCGAAGGCTTTCGAGCAGAGCTGCCGCGATGGCAATCTGCACGCCAATTACTATACCCTTTTGGGCGATAACCATGCAATAGATTTCCGACTTTTTCTCTTCTTCTCTTTTGTATTGGTCTTTTCCCTTTTCTGTTTCCTTTTTTTTTTTCTACTTTGTTGTCTTATATCATGACCGCAGACATTTTCTGGAAATCTTTACCACTCTCCCCGAAAGAACTCTCGCTTGCCCGGGTGCTCAGATGTGGCCAGTCTTTTCGCTGGAAAAACGTCAATAACGTATGGAGCTTCTCTGCTGCCGATAAAATCATCCTTCTCAAACAAGACGAAGAAAAACTTCATTACTCGTGTGTGCCGGGTGAAAACACAAAACCTGATCCAACCATGCAGTCTGCCATGAGTTTCGTCGCCGACTATTTCAACTTGGATATCAAGCTCGAGTCGCTTTATCGGACATGGTCCGAGGTCGAGGCCCGGTTTTCCAAGGGCCTGAAACGTGCATCATTCAACCTTTTCCCGGGCATCCGCATGCTCAGACAGGAACCTTGGGAAACTGTGGTGCTGTTTATTTGCTCCAGTAACAATAATGTCAAGCGGATCTCGAAAATGTGTGACGCGTTGTGCACTGAATATGGCACGTATATCAACGAGCATGATGGAGTGCGGTATTACTCGTTTCCGGGCCCCGAAGTCCTTGCAGATGAACAAGTCGAGGGCCGTCTACGTGAGCTTGGATTTGGTTACAGAGCAAAATACATTCACCAAACGGCCAAGATGTTTGTGGATGCAGACCGGCCTCACATAACCATGGACGCGCTTTACGATCTCAGAAATAAACCTTATGAAGAGGCACATCAGTTTTTGCTCCAGCTCACCGGTGTGGGGCCCAAGGTCGCTGACTGTATTTGCCTTATGGCTCTTGACAAACATGATGTTGTTCCTGTGGATACACACGTGTTGCAGATAGCTGTGCGAGACTATAAGTTCAAAGGGCCCAAGACCATGAATCAAAAGGCTTATCATGAGGTGAGGAACCACCTAAGCTCCTTATTTGGCGAATATGCTGGCTGGGCCCAGCTGGTGATGTTTGCAGCGGATCTCTCTGACTTAAATAACGGTGTGAATCAAGTCAATGGCGAAACTGTCAAGCACGAAATCAAGGTCGAGAAAGTCAATGGAAACGCGAAGCAAGTAATCAAGGTCGAGGAAAATGGAGACAAAGTGTTACTAAAAGAGGTAGACGCTACGCTTTCGCCAAAGGGACTGAAGATCAAAAAGGAAATTAAACAGGAAATTAAAGTCGAGTCAGACAACTGGCCACAGAATCCAGGGAAAAGGACAATTTCCACACGACAAACGGTCAAACGAGTCAAGACGGCTGCTTAAACAATATTAGATTTATTTTCCCCAATGCATGCATTTATTTACTTCTTTATTGGTGCCGGTTTCTTCCAGTAGTACTGCTTGTGGGTCTTTCTGCATGCTCTCAACCCACCGTGTCCTCTCACCGATGACACCAATTTATTTCTTTCGGGATCACGGTCCTTTTCAGGAATGTAGTAATACTCTTCCTCTAGAGGTTTACCTGCAGCATCTTTACCTTGTCTGTAGATAACGCCAATGCAATTAACCTGGTGAAGAACAGCACGAAGTTGTTGGAGTGAGAGCTTGCACACCACTGCCAGGATGGTATTCAAGAACGATGCAGGTGTGGACGATAGTCTGGAAAACGCCAAGTGGTTAATGAGGATGTTTTCGATCTCGCTCACATTTGGCACTTGTTCGATCCACTTGGCATCAATGATGAGTTTGCCGTCTGCATCGTGCTCTTTCACCTTCTTGACCTTCTTGATAGACCCTTGTGGTTCCTCACTTTGAGCTCTTCTCTTGGCGCCGTTCAAATCGGGGATGTTAAGTGGTCTGCTTGCAAGAGGAGAAGTCAGGCTCTTGGCGGGCACACCCACGGGCCCAGTAACATCTGCACGAACCACGTCATTCTCCTTATCAGTGGAAACTTTGTGATTCTCCTTCTCGGCAATTTTACTGCTTTCCTTCTCGGCAATTTTATGATTTTTCTTCTCAGCAGAAACCTTATGGTCATCCTTCTCGGCAAAAACCTTATGTTGAGATTTTGATGGCGTGGACTCTTCGGAAACAAATCCCCGGTGTTGTTTCTTCGGCGTGCTTGGTGTGTGGGGAAAAGTTCCATGAGAAATCATGGGGGTGAGGTTTGGCATCGCGTTAACACCCGGCTTCAAGGCACGGTTTGTGGTGACTTTGGCTGGAGGCTGGTGTTTCTTAGATGGGGTATCTTTATGTTGCACTATAGGTGGAGTATTCTGTGGTTTGGAAGAAACAGTCGCAATCTCTTCCTTCTTGGTTGGCTTCATGTTGTGATCTACTACCAACTCGGTCATCTCGTCATCAGTGACGTCTTCATCACAGTCGTCTGGGTTTACCAAAATAACATTGCTGCCAATTTGCAAAACAATGTTGGCAAATCTGGGCATGTGGACGGATTCTCCACGCGAAACATGGAATTCAGTATTCTGGTTATCCAAATGAATAGATTTCGAGATTCCCTGGGCATCAAGAGGCTTATCAGTCTCGTGGAGCTCGTAGCTAGAATCTGCAATCTTCTTAACAAGACACACGCGAGGGATTATCATGCCGAACCCATTGTATCCCAAGCAAGTGAGCACTAATTTATCAGCAGGATAATCAATATTCACGTGGCGCCGACTGATGGCCTTATCGATGGGATTACCGGTGTTTTTGAAGTGGAAATCGCATGATTTCGAGCTCCGGCCAATACTAACGCTGGACTTATGCGCGAGGAGCGGAACGCGTAACACGTCCGCGTGTGGGTTCACAATATCGAAGTCTTTATTCAAAGAAGCAGCATGTGAGTGTTCTGGAATGCGACTGGGTGAGCTGGGAACATGTTGGTGAGTGGGTTTGTGTGTTGAGCCGGGTTTCGCAAAGTGGACAGATTTCACAGGTAAAGCAGAAAAGGTGTTCAGTTGTGCGGCCTTGTGGTCGTTGAATGGGTGGGTCTGTGAGTTGTTTTGGAATTGACTAGTTTGAAATTCGTGGCCATCAATATCTTTCTCGTGTCTTGTAGGTGAGGAAGAACGACCCACGGTGGAAGACGGGTTGGGTGTGGGGTATTCGAATCTTCCTCTGGGGAGTTCTTTCCCTTTAAATGGGTCGACATATGGCTCTGGGCCGTCGAGAACAGGGGAGGATGGTGGGAATTGAAGACTGGACATTGCAAATCAAGACTTCACAAAAATAAGGGTTACACAGTTAAAGTGAAAGAAGAAAAGCAATGGTATGGTCAGAAAAGAAAGGAAAAAGAAAAAGGAAAAAGAAAAGAAAAAAGAATTCAATGTACTCGCTCCTCGTGAGTAAAGAGACAGGTCCAAAAAAAAAACGCGAGGTTGGTGTTTTGCCTTGTAAACAAACAACGCGTGCGTTTCCAGCCGCGTGGAGCCTATCCGCGCAGAGATACCGTACGCGGCACCGTGTCTGTCTCGTCTCCCACCAACAACGCATGGTGATTGCGAGCAAAAAAGAAAAGGATATAAATTTCACAAATTTAAAGAAGATAAATTTCAATTTTTCTTCCTTAATAAAGAAAATTGTGATCAAAATACAAAATAACTATAACATTACTTGTATGATCCGTATAGCGGATATATAAAGATTGCCAGGCGTGTTGAATCCACAAGTTTCACCCCAAGAGAAAGCATGCCTGAGCCGCACTGACCCGTCCGTCCCTCCCAAATCCGGTTCTGGTTCGAAATCTACGGGTCTCAATTTTCCTTTTTGCCAAATATTCTTTTTCAGCAGAAGATAGAATTGACGACAAACTGCTCCGAATTATTTCTTCAGAATTAAAGGTTAGAGTGATGCTGCATGAACTCCAGTTGTTCCCCATTTGCTCCCTTGTATGAGAGCAGCAAACGTCGATCCTTCTGTAGACAATCGCGGCCCTAAAATGTTTTTTTCTGTTCTTATTTTTGCCTGGGACGGTTTATGAGGCAACTCCAATAGTCGCGTCTTAGAGAGCACCTATGTTAACTTCGGACTACTGAGTTTTCTCATATATTCTTTAAAAAAAAAATGGATTTTTGCTATATGAGATAAGAAATTTGTAAATGATTCATAAATTTTTAAGAAGTTCTAATATTCGAGAAAAAAACAGGCCCAAAAGCTTTCATTTCTTTTTGCTTGGGAGAATTGTGCTGCAAGTCTCTTACAAGAACGTCCTGCGACCCAGGTTGTAAACTCAAAAAAAAAATGAGTTTCATGAGACAGAATTTCTCTAAATTAATCAGATTGAAAAAGACTTCGACTCCGTATTGATTGTTTTTGTTATTCGTCTTTGAGCTTTCAAAATCTTGAAACTTTTTTTTTCTTTGTAATTTTTGTATTTTTATAAATTGAGTTTGTTTAAG
This sequence comes from Metschnikowia lachancei, assembly GCA_030572615.1. Taxonomy (NCBI): domain Eukaryota; kingdom Fungi; phylum Ascomycota; class Pichiomycetes; order Serinales; family Metschnikowiaceae; genus Metschnikowia; species Metschnikowia lachancei. Next base: position 1,685 of record JAJMAK010000165.1, on the reverse strand, counting down.
GATTTTTTACTGATCAAACACGTTGGAACAGATCCAGGAAATTGGCAATATTACCGCAACATGATTTTATTCTGTTTTACTTGGGTATTCAAGAAATTTTAATAAAATGTACTGAACTAAATCCTTCAACCCCTAATTAATCGTGCAATCATACACACCCCAGAATTTCTATTAGGGTATCTCAGAGTGGTTCTTTTAATAGGGGTCTCAGTTTTGTGTGTGGTGGTGTGTTATCTAGTTATAACTACATGAGAAGATTTTACAATTTTCTTCTACTAAGAGCAGTAACAAAATTTTTAGTCATTTAGAAAATTAGGAAGTGGACATGACTTTCGAAGTCTTGTTTCTTCAACCAATTGCAACTGAGTGCGCTGCTGATTTGGTACTCAGTGCCTGCTGCGAAATACTAAACGGGTGCAACCCGTGGAATCTCATAATACACAGAGACAGAGGTCCTTTCCGAACTTTTATTCTGATCAAGAAGCGGCTATTTTTTCAAATTAGGTCTCTCATGGGGAGAAAGCTACGAGATAAAATTTTGTTCTTTTTTGTTTGGCCAACTTCTATCAAGAGCAAGTTCTAATATATCCTCCCAAAACCAGGAGCAGAGACTTCTGTTGCGTTCAATTTTCGGGTTCTTGTCTTTATTTCCTTAATTTCTTCATTAATTCTTTTAGAAAACTTCATGCGTTCTTTTTTTCTTTTTTTTTTTTTTTTTTTTTTTTTTTTTTTTTTTTTTTTTTTTTTTTTACCTTAGGCCCACCATTCAGACCTGGGGGCTTCTTGGGGATTCTCAAATATGTGAGGATTTTTCCTTGCGATTCAGGTGTCCCCTGTAAGGTTCCTCACTTCCACATCCTTATGCTCCACCAGTGCTCCACCAGCTACTTTGGCTGCGGATTTCTTCACAGTTTAATTTTGGATAATAATTTGCAAAGTCCCCCTAGAGAAATTTTGGCTTTCAAGCTCTGGAAATCCAGTAAAAATATCACTTTCACAAACCTGAGCAAGCTCATTGAATCTTGCATCTTCAGACTGTCCTTCAGCTCGCTAGGGCAAGTATTTGTAACTAATTGTGGGAAAAATAGCGCCCATTCTTCCGGAAGAAAAAGTAACAAAATTTTCGGTAGTATTGATTTAGGACTTTGAGGTAGCTTTGGGGTGTATTTGCGTTCAACTGTCATCTCCAGATCTGTTACCTCCATGTTATATAGGTTGGTCAAGAAAGTTGCAAAGTATGTATCCGAAGCGAGTGTGCACTTCTTAATTTCAAATCCGTAAGCCGTATAAGGACTGTGGCGTAACAAGTCATACTTAGTTTGACATTTTTAGAAGCAAGGTAGTAAAGATCTGAAGAAAAAAAAAGAAAAGAAAAAGGGAAAGTCGTTGTCCACTCTTGCTTTTACTCATTCTTAGGATCGATAAAAGTACATCCTTTTGAGAATGATCACCTTCACATATTTCTGATGTTCGGGTTCAACTCCTCATAATGAAGATGGAAAGCGTCCTTTTCTTCTACAACCAAAAACTCTTCCATTTTCCAAATGAATTGTTTTTGGGTCATCTTTATAAATGCTTCGTCAAAGGGCAATTCCCGCCAACCCATACCTAAGGCTTTTATGATAAGACGTTTATTAGAAGCTATTTACTGCAAGCTCTGATTAGTTTCTAGCAAAGTGAGCGTG